>CM034360.1:88375815-88433217 GCA_019925275.1 Mytilus edulis | reverse complement strand
CATGTTGTGTCTGTTCCAAGTCAGGCTAGCAATACATGTACCAAGTGTTGTGTGTTGTTGTATGTTGTTGTTTCATCTATTGAATCAACGGAGTCTGTAGTAGGTAGCTGATGTGCAATACTTTAATTTGCATCTTCGTGTTTTGACCAATTGCCTCTTTCGTATTTGTAAAGCACGTTCCTTGGAGAAATAGTGTTTCATTGATTTACTAAGGATTTGGATGTTTTGCGTTGGTAAAGCAAACGAAAGCACAGAAGCTTTCTGTATTTCTTTATAAAAAACATTTGAAATTGGTAACTTAGTAATCAAACGAATATAATTTACCTTAGCTGTATTTGGCAAACTATTTACATTTTGTTTTGTTCTCAGTGGTCTATATATAGCTTCTAACTTTATTTAGCCGAATAAGTACTCGTCCTTGAAGTGCATCTTTTGAGGACTAAAACGCGCGTCCGGTATACACAATTATAAGTCTGGTATCTTTGATGATTTTTTGCATATGTCGATCAAAAATTGTAAGAAGACCTAATAATTGAAATTCCACAAATATTGTATTTGAATAAAAGAAAATAACAACACAACCTGAATGCAAAGGTAGACTCTTTTGTTTTTAATTTATGTTCAAATATTTCGTAGTTAAAAACGTTTTATAAAGCATAAAGAACTGTTTTTTTGTCATAAACACTTCTTTTCGTAGTTTTAAACTGTGCCATGTTGTTTTAAAAAAGTCATTAAAATACGTAATTATCTATTACAATCAACGGAAGTATTAATAACAAAAAAACATTGTTTTTGTAATACAAGCCCCTCATATAATCTTTTGTTGTTGTGTCCATTGATTTTTTTTAATTGACACTTCACGATAGAAAAAGACATGGATGTCTATGTAAATATTTTCTACAATGACCTTCTATGGAATACATATAAATACGGAAGCAAGTTTTTGACATTCCAAAACTATGATATGAAATCAATATCCCCAATTTAAGTCCCGGTCACGACTAACAAACTCTGTCATAAATAATTCTACAGATTTGTTATTAGGACTTTAGTTCCTTCTCTTCCCTGTGACCGACCGAATTAGACTATTTACCGGATTTGTAATAACATAAGCAACACGACGGGTGCCACGTGTGGAGCAGGATCTGTTTACCCTTCTGGAATACATGAGATCACCCCAATTTTTGGTGGGGTTCGTTTTGCTTAGTCTTTAGTTTTCTATGTTGTGTCTTTTGTACTATTATTTGTCTGTTTGTCTTTTTATATTTTAGCCATGGCGTTGTCAGTTTATTTACAATCTATGAGTTTAATTGTCCTTCAGGTATCTTTCGCCCCTCCTTTGGTGGGTGTTGTGTTGCTTAGTCTTTGGTTTTCTATGTTCTGTTTTGTGTACTATTGTTTGTCCTGTTAGCCTTTTTCTGTTTTAGTCATTGAGTTGTCAGCTTATTTTTAATTTATGAATTTGAATGTCCCGTTGTTATCTTTTGCCGCTCTTTTTCGTGATAGCAGTTTTAATCCTTGTTCATGATATTTGAAGTTCGCGGTTGCAATTCAGATGTTATTTTTTATGAAGTCCTAAATTGGCTGCTGTAAATGTTAGAAATCTTAGAAATGTAATTAAACTACAGATTTATAAGTAAACATGTGAAAATAAACTTTATAAATTGATATCATATTATTTTAAACGACCATTGTCCTGCTCCGAACCTGCTTTTAAGCCATTTTTAAAAGAGTTTTGTAGTGAATTTTCTTACAAAACAAAATATACAAACTGGGTGTTTTTTACTAACAGAGTGTCCACTGTTGCGGCTAAACGGAGGAATATGTAAAAATCCTTATCTTTCCGGCAACTCGTTTGCTTATGCGCAAATGTTCAATATTAGCAGCAATGTCATATGGTGCGAAAATTGTCCCGGATAGGTATTGGATTAAAAACGCACACGCCATATGATGTGGACGTTTGGATTATAGGAGATCGTATTTTATATTAAATTATGTCCTAAAGAGAATTAGAAAGAATGTGACTGCCTTAAAAACAAATTCATGTAGGACAGACCACAAAACAATAGCTCGTGCACGTAAACTGATAGGAATAAGTTATATACATTGCACACCTATTAAGAATTAACGTATATGATTCCCGAAAAGCACAGCTTAGAGTGGATTAAATATGTTTATTTTTGAAGCGTGTTTAAATATCATGATTTGTAACATTAATTGGATATGACACATATCAAGGTTTTTCATTGGTTAAAATCCAATTATGATGTCGGATTTTCTTGCTTTCCTCTGAATGTCCTAATGTGACGTCATGAAAAGAGGCGACCATGCCTGATGACGTCACATAGAAAGAACACATCTTTTTGCAGATCATTCGAAAAGAAGGAATAAGTTTGCCTGCGTATTGTTTGACAATCAGTAGAAAAATAGATTCCACCACCGAATCTCGTGAAATACGATATGTATCCAATCTCGACAGTTAAATTTTAAATATTTAAAAGGCCCGGCAAGCCTCGCGTTTAAAATTTAAAAAATTTAACCGTCCCGAGTGGATAAATTTCGTATTACACTCGATGCAGTGGTAGAATCCGGTGCTTTGCTTTTGCGCCAATTGGCATTTCATTTGCGTCACAAACCATATTTCATTTGCGTCAAAAATAAAACCTTTCATTTGAGCCAATATTACAGATAAATGCAGGTAATTGTATAAAAAATTTCGCGCCTCGTATTCATAGATAGTCTGGTCTTTTCTTTTTTTTCCGTCTCTTTTTTTTTTATATATATATATACCAGCTTTGATGTAACACTATTCTTCCAAGAAAGGGTGCAGTTTGGTTCATATGATAACGTTTAAACCCGCTGCAATTGTTTGCACCTGTCATAAGTCAGGAACCTGATGTTCAGTGGTTGACGTTTGTTAGTGAGGTTCATAAAAAGTAAAAACACAAAAATATTGAACTCCGAGGAAAATTCAAAAAGGAAAGTCCAAAATCAAAAGGCAAAATCAAAAGTTCAAACACATCAAACGTATGGATAACAACTGTCATATTCCTGACTTGGTACAGGCATTTTCCAATGTAGAAAATGGTGGATTGAACCTGGTTTTATAGCTAGCTAAACCTCTCACTTGTATGACAGTCACATCATATTCCATTTCATTGTCAACGATGCGTGAACAAAACAAACATACTCAAAGATGTTTCTCGTTTTTATATACATAAGACCGTTGGTTTTCCCGTTTGAATGGTATAACACAGCCCATTAAAGCTTGTTGCTCGTTTTGAAGACTGTACTTTGAACTATAATGGTTTACTTTTAGAGACTCTCAGTTTAGTATCAGAAATGAGTATGAACTCACTCAATTATCCAGGGGGAATACCGTAGAAATTAACTTTCGAGCAATGAATATTTAACTTTTTTTTTTATTATATCTTACCTGTATTACCTGTAAAATGGCGCAAATGATGTTTATTTTTGGCGCAAATGAAATATAACCTTGTGGCGCTAATAGAAGATTTGATTTTTCAAAAATTGGCGCAAATGCAATGTGCCCGTAGAATCTATATATCTCATTCGGACTTGGTGTGTTAGTGTATAATCATCCTCCGGCCATCTGGGTGCACTTACACTGACATATTCCGTTGCTCTTCGCTGGGGGGAATCAGACAAGGAGAGGGATTGGTTTTTATTCAAGTTACCAAAGGGGTTGCAACCGAAAACATTAAATCCGGACAATTATGCTTATTATTCATAGAAATTGTTAACGAAACTGAGAGCAGATTTAAAAAAAAAAGTTGCGTTAAATCTATGATTTCGTATACCGAATAAATTAGTAAAGGTTTTACATGTACGTTCATGAATGATTAAGCCGTCGGAGATATACCTTTTATAGAACATTATAAAAAAAAAGAAAGAAATAAATAAGCAGACAGTTATTTACTCATTGTACACCTTAAATTTAATATGTTCCTTTGTTTTTACAGTTCAATAACTTATAATAAGTATCCATACATGGAACACAACAGTACGGAAGTTGCATTCATCAAAAACCCATACGTAAAAAAATAACGTTGCGCACGACAGGAGGGTTTTCTTTTACTCAAGCGTTTAAATCATAATTATATCATTCTCACAGAAATTATTTCAGTAAATAAATAAAAAATATGAAAAATGAATGAATGTTACGAGCTTCAAGGTTCGTTTGAAATTTAGCTTCTTTTCTATCCTTATAAACCGTGTGTTAAGAAAAACGAATACTCAATGTGAAATAACTTACATAAACACAGTTTTGAATGCACCATTTATCAGTGTTCACATTATTGCAATTCATGCCGCTAAAAGAAAAATTATCAATGTGTAGTCAAAAGAAAAAAAATATATAGCCTTGCCAGAGGTCAGAATTATTTAGACTAGTAAAATGGAAAAATATGCCAACCTGACAAAGAGTTGAACATGCTTTCGTGCTTCATACAAAATGTTCTTCGGTCAACGCTTTAGAACTCAATAAAATTACCCCCCCCCAAAAAAAAAAACAACAAAAAAAACAAAAAAAACAAAAAAAAACAAAAAAAAAACCAAAAAAAACCACATATCATTTATTTCGGAAAAGTTGTTATCACAGCTATTTCTGAAATTATGTTAGATTTTAGAGTTGTTACCGTGGAACTAATGAGCAAAATGTGAATACAAATTCCGACACAAAATCCTTGGAATCATGGAAGGCAAAATAGTACATACTGACGAAGTAGAAATACAAGCGTGTTAAAGAACTATTTAACAAGATTGACAAGGCTTTATCTAGTATAGCAAGTATAGTTAATATTACAGAAACTTTTTTTTATCTAAGCGAACAAATTTGCAGCGGCAACAAGATTGTTAAAGGTTACATTTATCAGTTGGCTAAAATAAAAAAATCCCTACTAGTTGAAATACTTTTAAAAAGAAGCAAATTATACCAAAGCGACATTCAAATTCATAATTTGAAAATAATTATGATTTGTCACTCATTCTAAAAAGAGGTCTTAGTCAGTCTCCGGGTTCGGGATTTTATTGCTCTGTTAAAGACCTTTTATGGATTTGGCCTGTTTTCTGTTCTTTGGTCCCATTGCCGCATTCGTCATTTCCATTCTCAATTTTATTGTAGATTTTTTATTGAAACCTATTTGCATTTAACAAGTCTATTTCATCAAGTATAGCATCATAGGTATTTAAAACTATTATTCTCTAAAGACTTAAGGCAAAATTCAAAATTTAGAATTATCTGTTTCCAAGACCAGCATCTAGTATTAAACTTGTAAACATTCATTATCTTATTATACGTTTCTTTCCTGAAAAAATTACTTGGGAAAATATTATTAAGAAAAACTTACGTTCCATCTTTTTTATAACATCTTATTTCCCAAAAACATCATCAACTATAATGATTTGATGATTAAAAAAAAGGTAAATTCCAATAAACCATCTTTTCTGAACAAAGGAACCAATGATAAGCATCCTTGTAAGCGAAGCATGAATGCAGGATCTGCATTTCAGTCAGGTAAAAAAAAAATCCCAACCATCTGTTAAGCTCTTTATCGAACTGGAGTATTCAACCAGTGGTCTAGGTTAAGTGTACGTTTAAAAAAAAATCTCAATCGGAAGTATGCCCATAATTTACGCTTCTATCTGTAACTGATGCTAAAGGATACATTGTGAATTTACTTGAGAAGAAAGAGACTATCCTAACTATTCAGTATAAACAAAGAACTTAACAAATTGATGAATTACTACGCCACCTCTTCCGTAAAACAAATGAATGCAGGCTCATCAAGGAAGAGAGGTTATATGACATAAATTTATTAATTAAATCTCTATCATTGACAAAGTGATAGAGATTAAACCAACAAAGTCTATAAGTAATATGAACTTCTCTTCCTTGATATTTGTATTTTTTGTGTGTTTTAATTATATCTTCATTAATAAAAAAAAATATAGATGCATTGTATTTGCCATGGAGTGGACAAGCCAATGACCTTTAATCAAAGGGGAACTCAAAATACTTTAAAAAATAGGGGAAAAGTTCCAATAAGTTTTCAAACTGTATATAAGTACAAAACTTTGTACATCTTCCACAAACATCAGACAAACTGTTTTCAAAGACAGATACACTGCCAATAATGAAGATAAACATCGTATATTATGTTATGGTCAGTACAATATATAACCCTATTATTCACTGTTTAAGTAATGCTTTCTTGTAGTTTAACGTAATACCCGTTTAATGGAATCTTTATTGCGACTGTGAAATTCTATTTGATATGTAATATAATCGAAGGCTGTCATGTGACTAATGCGCCTCTAAGACAATGTTTGCAAATTAAGGACCATTACACAGCATTCAATAACATATGTCAATTTTGATTGTCATTGCAACATAAGAATTTGGAGACAAATGATTTAAAAAATTAAACGAAATTAGGGTGAAGGAGAAGTCTAAACAAAAATAGAAAAAAAAAAATAGAAAAAAAAAAACAATCTGAAAAATTGGTTTAAAATGATTTGTCAGAGTAAAGACATGCACTGTAATTTCAAATGCAAAAAGATCTAATCACCATTCTTTCTTATGTTTAGAATATGAATTTGCTTGAAAAAGTTAAACCAAGGCATTCTTTTTTATGCCCCACCTACGATAGTAGAAGGGCATTATGTTTTCTGGTCTGTGCCTCCGTTCGTTCGTCCGTTCGTTCGTCCCGCTTCAGGTTAAAGTTTTTGGTCAAGGTAGTTTTTAATGAAGTTGAAGTCCAATCAACTTGAAACTTATTACACATGTTCCCCATGATATGATCTTTCTAATTTTAATGCCAAATTATAGTTTTGACCCCAATTTCATGGTCCACTGAACATAGAAAATGATAGTGCAAAAGTTCAGGTTAAAGTTTTTGGTCAAGGTAGTTTTTGATGAAGTTGAAGTCCAATCAATTTGAAACTTATTACACATGTTCCCCATGATATGATCTTTCTAATTTTAATGCCAAATTATAGTTTTGACCCCAATTTCATGACCAACTAAACATAGAAAATGATAGTGCAAAAATTCAGGTAAAAGTTTTTGGTCAAGGTAGTTTTTGATGAAGTTGAAGTCCAATCAACTTGAAACTTATTACACTTGTTCCCCATGATATGATCTTTCTAATTGTAATGCCAAATTATAGTTTTGACTCCAATTTCATGGTCCACTGAACATAGAAAATGATAGTGCGAAGTTCAGGTTAAAGTTTTTGGTCAAGGTAGTTTTTGATGAAGTTAAAGTCACATCAACTTGAAACTTAGTACACATATTCCCTATGATATGATCTTTCTACTTTTAATTCCACATCAAAGTTTTAACTCCAATTTCACGGTCCACTGAACATGGAAAATTATAGTGCGAGTGGGGCATCCGTGTACTATGGACACATTCTTGTTACCCTTTAAGTTTTGATCTTTACCGAGGCATTTGCATAATTTTGATATCAAAGATGGTTATACGTAAATCACACTTCATAGATTTAATGTAGCAAACACGATATGAATAAAAATAGATGTGGGGTATTCTTCGTCTATGATTTACAAAACAAAATAACGACTTGGAAAACCAAAAGACATGAACAAACATTCCTCGACAATACACAGCCTTCTTTACAATATGTCAAGCTTTAAATAACAGAGCCTTTTCAACTGTTGTGAATACATTTGATCTGCAGTCAATAAAGAATTCCCTAATAAAACGGGAATGAAATATTCAATTTTAAATATTAAGCAACGTTTTAAATAGTTTTAATATTTGTACTTATATTTCAGATAGTTTTACTGTCGATAATTCAAACTGCTTTCCTGACCGTACCTTGTAGAGAACCTTCACCATTTAACTTGCCTCAACAACATTTTACTATAAATAATATTACAACGACGAGCAAATTCATTTTACCACGTGGTTCAGACATCCTCCCTGGATATGGTACATTGTATAAAGTTCCCGAACATTTAATCAACATCAAATACGAAACAGAATTTAAACTTGGAGAATGCAATGATTACCGAAGACGCGTGTTTCGTGAAAATTTTGCCAATGAACCGATGTCTGTAGGCAGTACTTGCCCATGGTACTACAGAAAGAACATTGATGAAAACAGGTTGCCCAAACATATATATGATGTAGAATGTGTTTGTGATAATTGTATTGGTCACAGATTTGGAAGCACTTGTCAGAAAATTTACACTTATATAAATGTTCTAAGAAGAACTGCATGTTTGAATGGTGTATATGAATATTCTACAATAGTGGAACCAATATCAGTCGGTTGTAGCTGTATAAGGGATCCAAAACCAATAGGTCGCCAAACAATGCATTTATAAATTGTTATGAAAGATCACTGATCCTGCCTCACATATTCTCTAGTCTAATTGTTATTCATAAGTAGGGTTAACATTTGTTTTTGTTTTGTTTTGTGTTTATTATTGATCTGTATTATATAAGTCTTATACATGTACATGATATTAATAAAATATTGGAAGAAATATTGATTTGGTAATATTTTAAACTTTACAGTCTGGTGAGACATTATACCAAGGACACAAAAATCTGGAGGTCAACATAGCATAGTCAGTTTAGTATTGCCAATTAGCAGGATGAATAAAAAAACATTATATACATAATTTCTCAAGCTCATTTAAGGTTTATGACCCCTTCTGTTGCCATTTTTGTACGAATTTTTCAAAATTCAATTGTATCAAACCTAAAGATATAACGAATAACAGAGATAGGCCATTCTGTACATACACCAAGGGGAAACTTGATACAAAGCATTATTATTTACTGTATCATTTCATTTAAAAGAAAAAGAGTACTTTGTGACAAATAAACCAAGATTTTAATAGAAAATCCACAGCCTTAAATACAGAGATTTTTGTTATGAAATTTGAAACATCGATTACTCACTTGCTTTTCTATGATGTGCTAGTGTTTGTTTTTACAAAAAGTTCTAACCAATCTGTAAATTCCAAAATACCTCGTGCTGAGTCACTAAAGTCGATCGCACCCTAAAAGGTGTACTTGATTTTGTCCATATTTTAATTTGTTTTAACCAGTAACTACATTAATAAACTTGTTTTAAGGAAATCAATGCTAGCACTGCATGCAATAATCCTATATCTATCAGTTATCAAATTGACAAATATGAGAGTGCAAGGATAAATGGTGTGGATTTTCTATAATAAAATTTCAATATGTCTAGCATCGAATCAACACAAGGGTACATAATCCTTAATGTACCAAGCGCTGAACAACTCCAAACTAGAAATATCTTATATCGAACATGATAAAAAAAACCTCTTGGTTTTTTAAAGAGAAAAAAGGAGTGACTTCATTATCTCTTGAAATATCCCTCAATAATTACAAACATTCTTTGATGAAGCAATAATTCTATAATAGTCTATTTATGTCAGTAAGTGACTTTCAAAATATTTTTACTACATCTTATTTGTAATCAGCTTTTCCCATTCTTTATTGTATTTATAAAAAAAACAATAATCTAAATTCAAACCAAAAAATCTCGGAAACTGACAACACCTAGACGCTTTATATAATGATTTGTATTGACAACATATTTGTTATAGTTAGAAGTCGTATTTTTCAACAAACAATCGGTATTTTTGTGGAGCAAGTGTACTCCTATTTTTGTGGAATATATTCAAAACAATCTCACTAGAGCTTCTCATGAATCATTCAAAGAAACTAGTATTATCCTTTACCTAGCTGACTGCACAATTTATCCACTCTAGCATGTGTAAACGGTCTATCTTTCATATGTTTCAGTGTATCTCGCATTTTACAGTTGAAACCCCAAACTATCGAGAGCGGAAAAATATCGTAACCCATGTGCGTGGTAGAATTTATATTAATACAGGTATAAATGGGAATATCAATACTGACAATTGAGCAAAGGTTAAGTAACCACAATTAGATTTATTGTTTCACATTCTGTTCATCAATTTAGAAATTTTACTATAACTGATGATTCCAGCGTATAAAGTATACTGTGGCTATCACCTTTTCCTTTTTAAATCCTTTCCACATGGTCCAATAAATTTATACTATGATTGGCCAAATATTTCTGCTTCACATTTAAGAGTATGGTCTCTTGCGGAAACAAACTCAAAAGCACATTTATCTCCTCTTGAAATAGCACATCCTGTTGGTGGAACAAATACGCCTGCATGTATACCAATCCTATACATGATAAATTGATTACGTTTAATTTTAGTATGTAATAACACACAATGCTATAATAAATAGTGTGAAAGGTCATGTGATATCGAAAAAAAAAACGACCAAATAATACATGAACCAGATGACCTAAAAGGTAAGATAGAAAAAATAAATTATGAACTCTTTATATATTTAGCTAGGCATACAGGGGTTTTCTCATTGAGGGCCGCCCTTCATTTGAACTTTATTGGATAGTTGCCTTACTTGCAATCATATCACAGTTACTGTGTTATATACAAAAGCAATAGTTTTTAATCATTAGTTTAGTCTTTCGATTTGTATGTTGCGTTTTGTATATTGTTGTTTGTCATTTAGTCTTTGTCTTTTTTCGCCATGGCGTTGTCAGTTTACTTTCGACTCATAAGTTTGAATGTTTCTTTGGTATCTCAACCTATCTATTTCCCATGTTTCAATATTCATTTATTTTGGTAAGTAACATTTGCTTACTCTGATGTTCTGTTAGTCATTTGACGGAAACTGTCAAATTATTCACTGTTATAATGAATTATCTATTATCTAAAAGGAACAAGAAATGCAAAATTTAAAAACGGTTTCCATATGTAGGTGATTTTTATCCCATGTACCTTAGTGTCGTAAGGAAATGCATGAGTTGATTTTGAGATTAAAATTCTTAAATTGCCAATCAATATAGAGTTTGCTAAATGGTTTGGGGAAGGGGGACAACAATATATTTTTTGGCCAAACACCTTGCTTCCCATGGACCCTTCAGACATGCACTTAAAAGTTAGAGGATGTGCAAAACTCTTCAGGTTTACTTACACTTGTCTTTATGAAAAATAAACTAGACAACGTTTATTTCCCTTTTAGAATGTATAAAATAGTTATCATTTCAGAAATGCTCGATGTAAAATATGTACACTTTTGCTCTGTATCTCCGGTATGGTCTGCAGAGGATCTAAACATAAAAATCGAAGTTTCAATTCTGATTGGATGAGTATACAAAGGTACGAAATACGCCACAAGTAATCGACGTTAAACACGGCAGGACGAAACACAAAATCTCCCACCAAACTGCAAGATTACGACAGTCCTAGCACCGCACTTCTTTGAAAACTAACACCCACACAACAACTGTTAGTTAATGAACAAAGCCATGGAGTAGTATCAATAAAATGAATTTGTCAAAGAAATCAAACGTTTACAGTCATTGTTTAGACAAACATTAACAACGGAGCGCTCAGAAACGTAGACACCAACTCGGCACTTCGAGAGATATCGTAGAAAACTTGAATTAACGTGCAAATAATCTGCAAAACATTCTGATAACTTATGATGTTACACCACCAACTCGGGGCTTGAAAAAACATACCGGAAAATAGCACATATTAAGTATTTAATATGCGGTGATTATATACATTGTACTGGCGACATACCCGCAGATGGACATACTCCCATCTTTAAGACATCTAACCTCCAAACAGTCGTCATAGTTTGTAAATGTCTGACCTAGAGGTAAGGTTACATTTTTGTATACGCACTGTGGTGTGTCTGGAAGAATAAGAATTGATATTATTAATTTTACTTTAAAGTACATTTTTGTATTTGGATATTATTAAAAATCAACAAAACTTTTAACTTGTATTATTTGAGCTTTAAACAAAAATTTAGGTAATTCTGAAAAAAAACACCATATCCAATTAGCGCAACGAAAATTTTCAGTATAAGCCAATAGCTAGGTTGATATATTTTTTTCCCAAATGCATCTCGTTGAAGCCTCTAGTCTCGTCTCAGTTGATATGTCATGATTCTTCATATTATTAATTAGCTTCATGCAATTTTTATTTTATTTTTCCTCTACAAATAGTTAGCTCTTTGAAATGTTTTGTTTAGTTTTACAAAGAAGTTTAGATGTTGAAGTAGCAATCTGATATATAATAATATTACAAATTTCCTACCCGGTGTTGGCATTGTAATCATGCAAAATGAATTTGAAAAAGAAAATAAACTACACAAGAAAAAGAAAGTCCAAACTATTCGATCGGCCATCTTTATTGTTAACATTGTACTTGGACTAGATATAGAGAAAGATAAGATTACAAGTGGAATTTCTAGAGCTAACATGCATTCACACATTGCAAAACTGATAGATATGAATTAAAACGTAGAAAAACGGGCAACTTTCTTTTGGGTTAATTTTGAAACCACTGCATATAGCAAATCTAGGAATAAAACAACATTTAAGGCATCACTGAAGATAATAAAAACACAATTTTATTTGTCTTGAAATGAGATGTGAAAGATAATTAAATTAATTGATTTATTCAAAAAGGTAAATTGTATTTATGTTCTTTTTCACGGGTTCAACCGAACAAAAAGCATTTCTTTTCTATACAAGGCTTAATAACACAAAACACAAATATACTATGGGATGTAGGTTTGCAGCATCCAGTCTTTTAATAATACATTCGGAACATAATAACATGTGGGGAAAAAAATTAGAATGGCAGGTGTTACGCCAAAAAACGGTCCTTGTCACATTCTCTTCACTAGAAGTATGATCAACAGCCTGAACAATCTACAAAATATAATTACAAGAATAAGAAACAATTCGCAACTACATTTAAATGAATGAAAAGAGAAATTGATTAAATACTGTAACTTTGGACAGTATACATGTGCATCTATTGAATTGTACAATTCTATAAGAATAATCTTAATATACGTGTGAAAGACAGTACCTATAGAACAACAAGTGTTTTTTAAACAAAAACAAAATAAAAGTCAAACAGACCTTAACAGCAATTGCATTAAACGTGTAGACTGATTGAATGCAAACCGTCGAATGATTTAATTCCCACTGAGGTATACACGGGTGAATCCACCCGTGCAAATTACTACGCATAACGGTATTCGTTAAGCCTTATAACGAAAAGAAATTTATTTATGTTCTTTTTCACGGGTTCAACCGAACATAAGCATTTCTTTTCTATACAAGGCTTAATAACACAAACACAATATACTATGGGATGACGGTTTGCAGCATCCAGTCGAGACAAAAGACGAAAGAGTGTATATTAGATGCCAAGGTATAAGAAACAGACTGTCTTTCACCTATCCGTCTTTAGAATTTTCGGCTCGCCAACGGCCATTAACTTTGAAAAGCATATCTGAAACACCGTGGTTTGCGGCTTGAGAAGCGCCTCCTCTTCGTAAACTATACAAACTAAATTGTTTTTGTCTAACCCTATTGCACTTAAAGCTTCTCTGGCACTAGTATAAGATGAAGGCTTATATATTTTACTCAATACTAAGGTATCTTTTGGGGGCTGCAAAGAACAAAAATGTACTCCGAATCTTAATCTTAAGATTGTTAATTAAGTCACAATAATATTTAAAAAAAATTAAATAAAAATAAAAAAATAAACAGGATAAGTCGGTATATCCGTATTTGCTATCATAACTATACTACCTTGTCTATAAATATCGGTCTTGCCATTGTGAACTATAATTTCAACGTGTGTTTTATGAAAATTGATATCACTCATTATTATAATCGAGAGTTCTTTGTATCTAAAAAAATCAAGCATAAGCCAATTATAACGTACAAAGTAACCTACAATAGGACAGGTTAGAATTATCATGATACAGGTTAAATAGGATGTTAAATTCTTTCTTTTGTATGGTTTTCGCCTATCCTTCAAGTACAGAAAATCACGACCAGGTCCGTGATACAAGCGGCCAGGTCCGCATATTAAACACATTTACAATGTACAATCTACGTTACAAAACCAAAAAACAAAAATCGGCAAGGTCCACATAAAGAATTTTTATACCCCACGCAACGAAGTTGCAAAGGGTATAATGTTTTTGACCCGTCCGTCCGTCCGTCCGTCAGTCCGTCCGTCAGTCCTGTTTCTTGTCATCGCAACTCCTCTCAAACCACACAACAGAATTTCACGAAACCTTTTCAGATAATAAGGACATACTATGTAGTTGTGCATATCGACGGGAAATTGGGATTCAATTTTTTTTCTAGGAGTTACGCCCCTTTGAACTTATTTACTTTAATGTACTACTGCAACATTTTGTCATCGCAACTCCTCTCAAACCACACAACAGAATTTCACGAAACCTTTTCAGATAATAAGGACATACTATGTAGTTGTGCATATCGACGGGAAATTGCGATTCAATTTTTTTACTAGGAGTTACGCCCCTTTGAACTTATTTACTTTAATGTATTACTGCAACCGTTTGTCATCGCAACTCCTCTCAAACCACACAACAGAATTTCACGAAACCTTTTCAGATAATAAGGACATACTATGTAGTTGTGCATATCGACGGGAAATTGCGATTCAATTGTTTTTCTAGGAGTTACACCCCTTTGAACTTATTTACTTTAATGTACTACTGCAACAGTTTGTCATTGCAACTCCTCTCAAACCACACAACAGAATTTCACGAAACCTTTTCAGGTGCATATCGACGGGAAATTGCGATTCAATTTTTTTTTCTAGGAGTTACGCCCCTTTGAACTTATTTACTTTAATGTATTACTGCAACCGTTTGTCATCGCAACTCCTCTCAAACCACTCAACAGAATTTCACGAAACCTTTTCAGATAATAAGGACATACTATGTAGTTGTGCATATCGACGGGAAATTGCGATTCAATTTTTTTTCTAGGAGTTACGCCCCTTTGAACTTATTTACTTTAATGTACTACTGCAACAGTTTGTCATTGCAACTCCTCTCAAACCACACAACAGAATTTCACGAAACCTTTTCAGATAATAAGGACATACTATGTAGTTGTGCATATCGACGGGAAATTGCGATTCAATTTTTTTCTAGGAGTTACGCCCCTTTGAACTTATTTACTTTAATGTACTACTGCAACAGTTTGTCATCGCAACTCCTCTCAAACCACACAACAGAATTTCACGAAACCTTTTCAGATAATAAGGACATACTATGTAGATGTGCATATCAACAGGAAATTACGGTTCAATTTTTTTTCTAGGAGTTATGCCCCTTTGAGCTTATTTGCCTCAATGTACTTCTGCAACAGTTTGTCATCTCAACTCCTCTGAAAACACACAACAGAATTTCATGAAATTTTGTAGATAATAAGGACATACTATGTATATTGACAGGAAATTATTATTCAATATTTTTTCTTATACAATTTTTTTTTCTTATACTTATTTAATTTCTCCAATGACAATGTGGGGATGTGGGGTATGTGAGCGTGCTCACTAAGGTTCTTTAATTTACTCAAAATTAATTAATTCATTTTAGCATCAAGTTTCAATACAAACATGGAAAGATATGCAATATCCTCTCCTTCATGGACAGAAAATCACGGCCAGGTCCGAAATACAAGCGGCCAGGTCTGCATATTTAACATATATACACTGTACAATCTAAAGTTACAATATGAAAAAACAAAAAAGTGGCAAGGTTCGCATAAAGAAAGTTTTACTCAAAATTCATTCATTCATTTTAGCATCAAGTTTCAATACAAGACATGGAAAGATATGCAATGTCCTATCCTTCAAGGACAGAAAATCACGGCCAGGTCCGTGATAAAAGCGGCAAGGTCCGCATATAAAACATATGTACACTGTACAATCTACAGTTACAATATAAAAAAAACAAAAAAGCAGCAAGGTCCGCACAAAGATATTTTTATTTAAAATTCATTCATCCATTTTAGCATCAAGTTTCAATACAAGACATGGAAAGATATGCACAATCCTATCCGTCAAGGACAGAACTACACGACCAGGTCCGTGATACAAGCGGCCAGGTCCGCATATTAAACATATGTACACTGTACAATCTACAGTTACAATATCAAAAATCAAAAAGCGGCAAGGTCCGCATAAAGAATTTTTTCTCGAAATTCATTCATTCACTTTAGCATCAAGTTCAATACAAGCACATTTGAAATAAACCTATAATCGTTTACAACCAAATTCTCAGCACATCCCCTGTTGAAAAAAATTAGAAGGGGTTTTATACTCAACAAAGTCTTGCACTAAACCAACAAACTTGCCAGTGTCAATAGACTCCAGTATCGACCAGAAAACTGTCGATTTCAAGTAAGGGATACCCAATGTACTGTTAGCTTTACATAATTGAATATGTTTTACAGTATAAGCTAATAAAGATACATATGATAAGAGCAAATTATTATCAATTGACCAGTCAAACGTGAATGCGTCAATTATAAAAATATACCTTTTGTTAAAGGATCAAAATTTGAATTATACCTTGGGAGTTAAGCATTGTCAGTATTAGCAAACCGATCTAACCCAAAAGGTCCCAATATTTTTATTAAAATAATGGAAAATTCTGTCCGACAACGACCAATCGTCAAAATCAAATATTTTCCTATACTGATCCGCGGTAGTATTCAAAGTTCTTGGTATCCACTCAATTTTCAAACACATCGAATTTTCTGTACAAAAATAAAAAATCTCCATAGCTAGATTGGGCACATACCGCCAACTTCGAATATTTTATCTACGTTTTGGTAATCGGTGAGTAGTTTGAAATTTATTTTAAAATGATCAGGAAAGCTTTCCAAGTCAAAATCACTGCCTTTAATTCTCGCCAAGTTGACCTGATTTAGTGAAGAATGCCAAAATTCTAACTCTTTAATATGACACAAGATCTAACTTAACTCTAGAGTCCCAAGAGGATCGATCATTTACTAAATGGTGTAAGTGTCTTGTCAAAATTCTACATATATTACCTAATGCGGGTGATAATGCAATGATTTTACCAATATCCGCTGCAAATTTCCTTGCAGTCGTATAACAAGGATTTATAAGTGTCACTTTTCTATGAAAACACAAGAAACTTTTGTGATTCAACATGCATATCTATATGAAGGTACCCCGATGATGTCTTGAATCAACTTAAATGCAAAATTGTTATTTGCTGCATACGTTTTGGCCTCTTTTACAACATCGTATTTAAATTTAAATAACATTTCGTATTGATGTACGTGTCTGAGGTCAAGAATCAACACCGATAAAGGATTAACAACAAAAGGGGGAGTGCTAACTTCCTTAGCGACTCCCGTAAATACCAAAAATACAGAAGTAGGTGCATCGGTAATTTTCCAAAAAAAGCCAGATTCAAGTATATTCTATTCTATTCTATTCTATAGGTAAAACTAATTTTTTGAACTCGGCCAATAAAAGTTTTTCTTTCCAAAATTGTAGGCTTTTATACAATCGACCTTTTACATTATAAACTTGTACTAACTCATTGTCATACTCATATGTGTCTAAACATAAATTAACGTCAGTCAAAGATAATACCTCATTTGGAACTGCTGGTGTTGTTAGACCGCTTATTTCTGGACAATTAGCCGACCAATGTCCTGTGGAAAACAACGAGAAAGCATCAGCTGTAGGGATGCTAGTAGGATTGTCATCTTCACTCCTATAATGACTTCTTGCAGGTGCACATTCAGGAGAACTTTGGACTTCCTCGTCAGACATGAAGAAGAAAAAAGTCAAACAGACCTTAACAGCAACTGAATTAAACGTGTAGACTGATTGAATGCAAACCGTCGAATGATTTAATTCCCATTTAGGTATGAACGGGTGAATCAACCCGTGCAAATTACTATGCATAACGGTATTTGTTAAGCCTTATAACGAAAAGAAATTTATGGCATATGTTAATCCATCAGCAACCAAACGAAACAGAAAAAAATCCGAGAGGTATTGTTGATCAGCAAACATGTACAGCCACATAAATATATGGGTGTCTACAAAATAGTTTTTCCCGATTAAAAAAAATCAATAAAAAATTGCGTTACAAAGGAATTGTACAAATACACACCCAAATGAACCGTTCTTTTTTGTGGCAATTGAGCAAAAAGACAAGAACGATAACATCAAAAATGTTTGAAAGTGAATATTTTATCGTATGTTTTTCTTTGTTGTGATGTTATGCTATTGTTTCAGAAAAAGGAGAAGGTTTGGATCCATTAAAACGTTTAATCCCGCTGCAAATGTTTGCACCTGTCCTAAGTCAGGAATCTGATGTACAGTAGTTGTCGTTTGTTTATGTAATATATACGTGTTTCTCGTTTCTCGTTTTGTTTATATAGATTAGACCGTTGGTTTTCCCGTTTGAATGGTTTTACACTAGTAATTTTGGGGCCCTTTATAGCTTGTTGTTCGGTGTGAGCTAAGGCTCCGTGTTGAAGGCCGTACTTTAACCTATAATGGTTTACTTTTTAAATTGTTATTTGTATGGAGAGTTGTCTCATTGGCACTCACACCACATCTTCCTATATCTATTTGTATTATTACAAAATGTCCGTCATTGGTGCTGCTTCGTTATTTTCAATAGTGACACGTATGACCATTATTTAATTACAGGGCCACACCAATTTTATTTCTTGTTCTAATGATTTTTGGATTCCGAAATTTGGGGCGAGAGAGCGATTTGAAAATTTTAATAAAAAAATATTTAACTTGCAAATTTTTGAGGCGAAGCTTGAAAAGTGAAGGCGAGCGATTATAATTTTATTTTGTAAACATAAAATAGTAGGTTTTGACAATATTAAAACTTGATTTATCACTTGTACTTTGACATTTCTTTAATTTCTGAAATATATTTTCCCTGTTCATCAAGAAATAATTAAATCTGGTCTATCTATGTGTGACTGACAATGAGATAATTCTCCATCCAAGTCATAATCAGTTTGGGGGCTACCCCTTAATGTTATAAATATCCTTTTTACATGTTTTATGACGGATCATTATAAGTTGTAATATATTTGTTTGTACAAAAGGGCTCATATTTTCTCAAAGAACTATATATCTATCTGGTATTAAATGGTCAAAACATGTCCAAGAATTTTGTAATATTCCTGGACTTGAACCATGTTAATACATTTACTTTAATAGTTTAATATTATTCAAAATAAGTGGACCCCTCTTTTAGAAAAAGTTGTTTAAAATATGATGTAACTCTCCTCTTTTTTAGTACAAAATTCGAAGTTTGCAAAGGTTTTGTATAGAAGAACTATACAAATCCTTGGTATTTCTATTTTCTTTTCTACATCAGTAAAATGACCCCTTGTCTGAGGGAGGGTTGTTCTCAACTTGAAAATAACAAACACAGGTCAAAGTGCGGCCTTTTACAAAGGGATTTGATAAAGACCAAACAGCAAGCTATAAAGGACCCCAAAATTATTAGCGTACACAATTCGAACAGGGAAAACAACGATCTAATTTATATATCCAAACGGGAAAATACCAATGAACAACATCAATAAACGATAACTGCTGAACGACAGGCCCCTGAATCAATCAGGACAGGTGCATAAACATGCAGCGGCTATGGATAGTTATGTTTCGCCAGCATACAATACAATTGCAGTTGAAGGCAAATCCTTCAGAAGTTCTTTGTACTTTATTCTAACAACGAACATTTTTTGATAGGGAATATAAGTATGGGGGAAAGAAACCAATTTTTTGTTCTTTGCAGGTATTTCCACTGCTATAAATATATATCGGAGCACTCCCACTTTGGATAAAAGGTTTCATGCTGAAACAAATATTTTCACAGATATTTACACAGACTGATTTTAAAAACAAATGTTGATATCTTTTCATAATATTTACAAAAAAAAACGGTTCGGGAAATGGACATGATTACATTTCCGGAGGCGGAAAGTGGGAATATGAAAAAAATTAAAAAAATCTGTTTTGAAAAAAATAGGTGCGGGCGGGTCCGTCGAACAAGGAATCAAATTGGTGTGGCCTAGCATGCTTTTAAAACAATACTCTGAGAGTATTGCATGGTAATACATAGTCCCCTACCGGGTAAAAATTCATTATACTAGAAAAAATGCTACCTTTCATGGTGTAAACAAAAAGAAAATATCAAGTAAACATCTTTCAAGGATGACGTAAAATAGTGTGGAAAACTGATTATATGAGTGAATTCTTAAGTCCAAGGCACAAAATTATCAGACCGAAAAAAAACCTTGATCTGTAACTTGCCATAATGAAACTATTATATACCAATTGGCAATCAATATCTTCAAGCATGATGAACAAAAGTGTGGAAAAAACTTGAACATTAGATATAAGATTAATGGTTCTCTAAAATTAGATATGAATTTGATGTAACTTTGAACTTTTCGAAAAAAACTAAGGAATTTCTTATTCCAGACATGGATTCACTAAGCCGTATTTGGCACCACTTTTTGAATTTTGGATCCTCAATGCACTTCAACATTGTACTTGTTTGGTTTTATAACTAATTTGATATGAGCGTCACTGATGAGTCTTATGTAGACGAAACGCGCGTCTGTCGTACTGAATTATAATTCTGGTACCTATGATACTATTAAAACCACTAGGTCGATGCCACTGATGGTGGACGTTTCGTCCCCGACGGTATCAACAGCCCATTTATCAACACTTGAATATCATGAATATCAAATATGTGGTCATTTTCATAAATATCCTGTGTACAAAACTTTGAAATATGATATGATCGTCACAGATGAGTCTTTTGTAGACGAAACGCGCGTCTAGCGTACTAAATTATAATCCTTGCACCTTTGATAAATTATTCAATGTATATCTATTTTTAAATTATAATCAAATATAATTAATAGTTCCAAAAACTTTTTCTTTCATTTTTCATAGACTAATATAAATTTGTAACTTATCTATGAAATGTCAACAACTTTTATCTACGCAATGTAATTTAATGAAACATATACCTCAATAAAAAAGATTTCACTTAATAAATATTTATATAGCATTCAGAAAATTAGTTTATACAAAATAACAAAAAAATCTGAAACATAGTAAATCTGATCATTGATAAAATTAATCACACATGTAAGTATTAAAAAATCAATCTTATCGTATGTAATTTCATGCGTATTTACATAATTTATCTTTTTGTTCCCTGCTAACTTGTGGAGCAAAAACCTTGTGACCGTTTCATAGTTGGTTTTGTTATTTCAGCTTGCTAAATGTTTCTTTATTCACTAAACCATATAAGTACACGCTTACAGTAGGTTGCTGATCATAAGGAAGCTATTGAACCAAGATTTCCAAATTGGTGAAGTTGAAATCATTCCTTTGTAAATTTTATGGACGCCATCACGAGTTGATTGACCGTTATGGAATATTCGTGTCAAATTATAATATCGAATATGTTCAAAATGTCGTTACTACAATCCTATTCCCTTTCCACGAAAGTGACCTACCGAATAAGACTAATTACCGGGTTTGTAATTAACATGACCAACTCGACGGGTGACACATGTTGAGCAGGATTGCTTACTCTTCCGGAGTACCTGATATCACCTCCAGGTTTTCGTTTTGTTATAGTCTTTTGTTTTCTATATTGTGTCATGTGTACTATTAGTCCGTTTTTCTTTTCTTTTTAAGCCATAGCGTTGTCAGTTTATTTTTTATCTATGAGTTTGAATGTCTGTCTGATATCTTTCACCCCTCTTTTATAATAAATGATCAAAATCTAACAGATAAAAATGAAATAAAACTACTTTAAATAAATAAAATTTATTCGGTAATAACTGTCCTTCCTGGATTTAGATATTTCGGTTTTAAACGGGAAACTCCACATTAAAATTTACGACAAAAGAGAAGATTTTTCGTTCCCTATTGTTAATTTTCCATTTTTAGATGGTGATGTTTATTTGGCACAATCTTACGGGGTTCATATTTCACAGCTCCTTCGCTATGCCCGTGTCTGTTGTGACGTTATGATTTCAACGAACGCAATCTATGTATTACTGGTAAATTATTAAATCAGGGATATCGTTACCATAAATTACTTTAAAACCTTTACTAAATGTTTCCATAGATATAAAGATTTGCTTTTGAAGTTTGGTTGTACCTGTAAAAAACTTATTTCAAACGTGATAGCAAATCCTCATTTTTACGGAAATGTTGTAACCGTGCCCGGAAATTTAGAAATGATCCATGTAATCTTGTCGCTCCTTTGAATAAACTTATTATAAAATGTAACCTATTCAACACTGTAATAAGATCATTGAATATTGTTTTTATTAGTATAAATATTGATTTTGTTATCAGTAAACTAAAAGCTAACTAAATATTACTAGTATGTTATATACATATACATATTCATGGATCTACAATCTGTCGATACCTGTAACTTGGCATTGCACAAGGTCATGTTTTTCTTTGTCTGTTTATGACGTCTTTACACTAAATCCATTGGATGTTTGATGTGTACGGATTGATAGTTTAGTCTTAGATGCATGATTTTTTTTATTAGTTGTTAGTGGCTTTGAACTAGCTGTCAGATAACTGCGAGTAGTCTCAGATCTGTTCATTGTGTCTTTTTGTTTAGGGATGTGTAAGTACCCGGCCACGTTCACTTGTATTTTGGTCCATCTGATAAGTTAAGCCTTTTTCAACTGATTTTTATAGTTCGTTCTTATGTTGTACTGTTATACCACTGTCCCGGGTTATGGTTAGGGTTGGGATCCCGCTAACATGTTTAACCCCGCCACATTATTTAATTGATGTATGTGCCTGTCCCAAGTCAGGAGCCTGTAATTCAGTGGTTGTCGTTTGTTTATGTGTTACATATTTGTTTTTCGTTAAATTTTTTTATATAAATAAGACCGTAAGTTTTCTCGTTTGAATTGTTTTACATTGTCTTATCGGGGCCTTTTATAGCTGACTTTGCGGTATGGGCTTTGCTCATTGTTGTAGACCGTAGGGTGAACTATAGTTGTTAATGTCTGTGTCGTTTTTGGTCTCTTGTGGACATTTGTCTCATTTGCAATCATACCGCATCTTCGTTTTTATATAAGAAGGTCAATTGTTGCCATGGAATAATCTACAATACCTGTTGCTTCTTTCTTACCAATAAGTATACCAGCAATGGTATCACCTATTTTATTGTTAACAAAAGTAGTATACACTGTACATATCGGGGTTCAATGTATCTGCATAAAAATACAAGTGAATTACTTTGAATATTATTTGTTTTCTCCTATTGTTCCTAGTTCAATGACAATTAAGATTGTGAAATTTATGTAAATAATTGTAATCAATGATGGATGATTCAATTGGTATATCTTCTAAATTGTTTTCTTCTTCTATTATGCAATCTTAGTATTTCGATGTTCTGCTGTTAAAATCACCAGCCAAACATACGTAGTTATTTTCAGAGAAATGATTTGATACCTTCAAACGCATCTAAGGAACGTTTTTTTGTACTTTACATTCCCTACATTCATAATACCCTTTATCTTAAATAAAACATTTCCTTTATCATCCTTAGTTGAGGTTTTCTTTTTATTAACTTAAAAATCGGTTAACTGCGGAGTAATAATAATTGTGTGCAAGAAAATTGCAACCTGACGACCAAATTAAATGTTTTTTGGGATGTTAAAATAAATTTTATTGAATCAGTGTAGAACACTACGTTTTCACGACTGTATGCTGTAAACCATTTCATTTCTAATGAATTTAATGAAAAACCTGTTATCGCAATCCAATGCCTCACTTGGACATAATTCTATAATTTCTTATCGCATTTTTGTAGTTGTATACAATTTTGGTTCTTATCAGACAGCTGTACATGTCAGAAGTCAAGTAATGAACAAGTACTTATATTACGGTAGGATAAGTTTAAAATTGAGAAAGGAAATGGGGACAACAACCCGACCATAGAGTTTGCTGTTTTTGTTATGTTTACTACGATATTGTATTTGTCTTTTTTTCAGTTTCTTTTGTAACAATGCTACAATGCACTGAATTTTTCAATGTATCAATTTTTAATGTTCAATCTCAAAATATAATGTGAATAAGGTTTGCACAATGACAATAAAGCCATTGTATTGCATAGTCATCCTTCCTATGAGTATTAATCTGCATTTAGTCGGAAGCAAATCTGTTAATATCTCGTTCAAAAACTTATTACCTCAGATATTTTGAGTTTCTTTTTGGCATTATTATGATTATCAAATATTCAATGCTGCATGCGCGTTTTAAACAAAACGGCATTAATTCGTGTAATAAAAGAATGTAAAATGGCTGAAAATATTGCACGGTGTTTGAAAAACAGATATTTTTGAAAGACAACTGTAGGTCTATAACTTTGATATATATTCCCATTCATTGCAGTGAATCATGTCACATCTATAAATAAAGACAACAGTAGTATACCGCTGTTCAAAACTCGTAAATCGATGGACAAAAAACAAAATCGGGGTAGCAAACTTAAACTGGGGAAACGCATTAAATATAAGAGGAGAACAACGACACAACATTAAAATGTAACACACACAGAAACGGAATTAGCATATAAACTCAATGCTGTACGTTCAAATATTTTCATTCAGTTAGATAGAAGATACATTGTTTCGCGTTCTGTCTATGGAATATAACGGGCAAAAGTGATCTCGAGAAATGTAATTTATATAAGTTATTTACACTATTTTACTGTATATGACATAAAAGAAATTACAGCATGAATTCATTGTTCAAAAGAGGGGAGAAAGATACCAAAGGGACAGTCAAAATCATAAATCGAAAATAAACTGACAACACCAAGGCTAAAAATAAAAAAGACAAACAGACAAAAAATAGTACATATGACACAACATAGAAAGAATAAAAAAGGGTGATCTCAGGTGCTCCGGAAGGGTAAGCAGACCCTGCTCCAGATGTGGCACCCATCGTGTTGGTTATGTGAT
The DNA here is from genome assembly GCA_019925275.1 of Mytilus edulis. NCBI lineage: Eukaryota > Metazoa > Mollusca > Bivalvia > Mytilida > Mytilidae > Mytilus > Mytilus edulis. The sequence goes on along the minus strand of CM034360.1, from coordinate 88,408,207 downwards.
AACAAATCCGGTAAATAGTCTAATTCGGTAGGTCACATTCATGAAAGGGAAGGAGATCGTAGTTACGACATAAGGAACATATCCGATATCATTTGTGAAACGGTTATTCCATAACGGTCAATCAACTCGTGATGGCGTCCGTAAAATTTACGAAGGGATGATTTCGACTTCATCATTTGGAACTCTTGGTGTAATAGCTTCCTTGTAAGCAGCTACCCTCTATCAATAAAATCATGATAGGAAATGCAAGCACGGGAATATCGTATCAATTAGGAGATATATACCCCGTATGCAGGTGCTGCTTGAATGTTGCTACTTAAAAATGGAAAGTTCACAATTGGAAAGCTGATATCATCTCTTTTGTCGTAAGGTTTAGTTTTCAACCGACCCTCATTGTCAATTTCTAGATGAAAGTCAAGATATGATGCCGACTAAACTGTATCTGTGGTATCCTTTGGGAGATATATACCCCAAGGATACAATCTCCTTGGATTCGAGCGTCACTGATGAGTCTTTTGTAGACGAAACGCGCGTCTGGCGTATATATAAAATTTAGTCCTGGTATCTATGATGAGTTTATTTATCTCTAGTTCGATGGGATAGATGCGTTCAACATAGTCACCAAATTTTGAATTATTTAGTGAAAGAACATCATATATATAGCAGAAAGTAGAGGTAAAGGATATCGCTAACTTCTTATCTGTCTTCCTAAGAAGTTCCTGCATGAAGTAAGTCTCATAATAATAAAGAAACAAGTCGGCAAGTAGAGGGGCACAGTTTGTTTCCATTTGAATGCCGACAGTCTGTTGAAAAACACGTCCTCCGAACGTAACAAATATGTTGTCAATCAAGAAATCAAGCATCTTGATAATATCAGTTTCAGAGAATTTTTTGTTTGAATCAGAGTGATCCTTTACCAAGTAGGATTTATCCCTTCCTAAGACAAGATACTTGTATCTACGTTGGCCATTCGTTTTCATGAAGCAAGGAAGTACCAACTCTCACAATTTGTTCCCATTGGAATGCCGACAGTCTGTTGAAAAACACGTCCTCCGAACGTAACAAATACGTTGTCAATCAAGAAATCAAGCATCTTGATAATATTAGTTTCAGAGAATTTTTTGTTTGAATCAGAGTGATCCTTTACAAAGTAGGATTTATCCCTCCCTAAGACAAGATACTTGTATCTACGTTGGCCATTTTTTAAATGAAGCAAAGCAATACCAACTCTTTCCATTTGTCTGTTAGTTTGGAATATGGAATACTTGTGTAAAGAGTAGAAAAGTCAAATGTTTTAATACTGTTACAAGATAATTATATGCGAGCAAATAATTATTTTGAGTTTTTATCATTTTTCAGGATTTCTAATTTGGTTACAGTGCAATTACGTTGAAGGTATGTTTGTGATATTCATTCACTATAAGCATCAATAAGCAATCCTATATCTAGTTTAGTCAAATATAACTATCAAAAAGTGACGAATTTAGACAAAACCCCAAAAAGGAGGAGAATAGTTGATAATTAAGCTTTATTTATGGGCAAAAACAAAATAAAACATGCAATGAAGAGGCAAGGTATGCTGCAAAATCATAAAACATATAGTTTTAATAATAAAAAAAAACCAAACAATAAAAACAACATCAATGATAAAAAAACAGACATTGAAGGCTGTTTTAATCCTGCATATTGAAGGATTTGAAAAGAGACGTTCGAAGTTATACTTTTCTGGGGCATCTCATTTTTCAGGCAAACTACATAGTATGAGACATATACCGTAAGTTATTTTTGATGATATTAGTTTCTAGTAAACGGGAAATAACTCTATCTAAACCATGTTACTTCGATCTGTACAACTTTTGTCAATGCATGTTAAATACAGAGTACAAGTTAAACAATAACTTCTTACATGGGATGAGAATCGACAAAACGTGCCAATAAATAAAATTTACGTTATTACAAATGTATCTAATGTACAATAAAGGGCTTAATGTATCAACAGATGTGCTAAGATAAAAAAAAAAACTGCTAAAATTTACAAAAAAGCACATCAAATACAGCATTCACAGTGTGATTGGTTTATCTAATTGCCAGGTTCGTTATATTCTTATTAATTTGCACACATGATTATTACTAGACGTTAAACAACCAATCAAGCAATCAAGTAATCTAGTGTCCAGCTATTATATAATATACAAAAGTATCGATTTTTCTTAAACGTAGTTTCAAGCAGCAAACGACAGTATGCCCCAATCACACAAGACCACGATCGCACAACGCCTACCGCGATCTAAAATAGATTCAGATGGTATTGAAATTGCGGTATAAGCGGAATGAAAACGTTGATTTTTTTCGTTGTTTTCACGATGTTACTACGTCCTCATCACGATTCTACGACGATCCCGCCACGATAATACCACGTTCTCACCACGATCATTATGCGACCTCACTACGATAATCACGATCTAACTACGCTCATCACATTCTCACTTCGTCCATTCCACGATTTATCTGATTAAAACACGATCATACCACGCTTCTTCTGCGATTATAGCACGCTCTTTCTACGATCTTATAACGTTCATACCGCAATGTTACTACGCTCCCAGAAATAACGTCAACATCATGTTTCATGATACAGTTCAATTTCTTCTAATTGTCATTAATACGTAAAACTCTCAAAAACAACACGGCATGCCACCAACATCTACCAGAACTCGTGGTCGTGGTGGAAAGGTTACCTTACTGCGATCTACACAATCACACTACGATTGTCAAAATTTACATTTTTTTCAGAGATCGTAGTGAGATCGTGGCCTAGTGTGACTGCGGTATAAATAAGTTAGTTCTTATTTTCAATTATACAATTTGAAATATAATGTTATAAACATTAAAGATACGTATAACTATCAAATAAAAAGATAACTAACTCTAACGCATTTTAACATTTTTACAGCTTTAAAATGTTTCCATTGTTACGGAATAACTCATCCTCGCTTTTGTGACCATGTTAGTACATGCACAGGAAATGAGGTAATGTTTATAGTATATAAAACGACTATGTATTGAAACATTTTTTGGGCACACTTTAAACTCCAGATAAAGATGACGTTTTCGATGACAAATGTATCAATATTCATTAACATTACTACTACAGTTTTGATAGGGTTGCCTTTCGTGTTATAGCGGTTGAGGCTAAAACAAAATCCCAGGGATTTGTAATGGTTTCTCATGAGGTCGGTTTAAGTTTATTATAGACGACGAAGTTGTACTAGAAAGATATCAAAGGTACCAGACCTTTGATGCACTACTTCAAATACTTTTTTTCATCAATGACGGTAGATATAACGGGAAGGTAAACTCATGTTGAAAAGCACTAAAATAGCATTTAAAACAAACCTTCAACAGCAAAAAATTGCCATATATTATTCACCGAGAGTATCAAAACTCTGAAGTCAGCACTTCCGTGTTGTCATGAATAATCAATTAATATATGGTCACAATTATTAATAAACTGTTTACAACACTTTGAAAAACTAAGGCTTTTTTTTTTTTTTTTTTTTACCTCAGGCATATATTACCTTCGCCGTATTTGGCAACACTTTCAGGAATTTGGTCTTCAATGCTCTTCAATTTTGAAAATTATTAGGCCTTTTTGATTTTTATTTTTTTTATTCGAGCGTAACGTGCCAGGCGCGTCTGGCACAAAAAACAAAATTTCAATCCTTACATCTATGATGTGTTTAATTACATACGTACGATAAACATTTAACTAACGATTAGGGAAGGTTCGCCTTATATTGTGTTGGCAGATTCGTTTCGTCTCTTTTGGTTTCCATACTTTAACTATTAATTTGGCTTCCATAACATGTTATCAGCTGACCCGACTTATTGTCTTCAAGAAACACAACACCATTGAAATAATGCATATTACCGAGTCAGTAGAGCTGATAATATAAACATATACCTCATTAAACCAAACTAAATATTAATTTCATATACGTATACAGATACATAACTTTACAATCTATCGATTTCTGTATATTCGCATTATGTGAGGCCATGCTTTTTGTCGGAATAACGTCTTTACACTGAATCTATTGGATACTGTTTTTATTTAGTTGTTATTGGTTTAAACTAATTGTCAGTAACTGCAAGTACTCTCAGATCTGCAATTAGTGTCGTTTTAGTTGTAGAGCTGAATTAATACCCTGTCACGTCCAGTGATTTTTGTTAGATATGTTTATGCTTTGTATCGATCTGATGAGTTTGATGATTTGTTTTCATTGTGTACTGTTACATCACTGTCCCATGTTAGGAAAGGGTTTTTCGCAAATTAGTATAAAACGCCATAGTTCGTTTAATTATTTTAACAATTGTCATTTGAGAGCAGACTAAGGGGGATTGAATTTGCTCTTTGTTGATTTTTTTTAATTTGAGCCTTTTCCTTAAATGGAAAATTCATATAACTAATGAGTTAAGTACACAATAAAACACAGCGCAATGCACTGCTTTTATTTTTAAGCAAATAGCGATTGTGTTCACATATTTTAATGAATCCAATATATAAAGTGTTGTAGAAGCTGTTAAAAGAAATACAAAATATAATAAAACATACATGCAAGTTTTAACACTATTAGGTATGTGGAATACAAAGATACACAGACCCTTCAGGAGAAGTAACATATAATTTAGGATGTCTGAAGTCTGATGTAAGTATGATTTAACTTATACACATGTCAATTATTATTGAACAGTATCTTTCCTTTCAATATAAAACACTAAAACAGTAAATTTGACAAACGAGAAATTTTAATTTTGAAATAATAAATTTCCCCCACCTTAGTAGCAATATACCAACTTCACCTGCATATGGGATATATATTTCCCAACTTATTCGATATTCAAGAGCTTGCAGCTCCTACTCAGACTTTGTAAAAATGTCATCAGTGACTGAGTAGAAAGTTGATAAACCAGGGTATGTCAAAGAACGTCTCGTCCTTTTTCTAAAAAAGTTCATCGGAAGGAACCAAGACCTTTAATTTTTATTTGATTTGAAAAAAAACGCGTTTAAGCAGAATTGCCATAAAAAAATGCATCTCATAACATTAATTTCTTAAACATTTTGCAATAAAGCTGATTATCAAAGTCTTCAGCATTTTTGAGAGCCCAGGTGGTCGTGTGGTCTAGCGGGACGGCTGCAGTGCAGGCGATTTGGTGTCACGATATCACAGTAGCATGGGTTCGAATCCCGGCGAGGGAAGAACCAAAAATTTGCGAAAGCAAATTTACAAATCTAACATTGTTGGGTTGATGTTTAAACGAGTTGTATATACATTATGTACACAGCCATGTATCACCATCATTGATGGCGATCCGATGGATACATCTGTTGTAGGGTTGTCACTGACTCAGACGTACTTATGAATATAATTATTTTCTGTATCTGTATCTTACATTAATTTGTAGGTACCAGAATCTATGACAAACGAGACGATTTTAATTTTGAAATTATAAATTTTCCCCACCTTAGTAGCAATATACCAACTTAACCTGCATATGGGATATATATTTCCCAACTTATTCGATATTCAAGAGCTTGCAGCTCCTACTCAGACTTTGTAAAACGTCATCAGTGTCTGAGTAGAAAGTTGATGAACCAGGGGTATGTCAAAGAACGTCTCATCCTTTTTCTAAAAAAGTTCATCGAAGGAACCAAGACCTTGTTGATAAATATTCCGTATCAACTTCTCAAATAATACACGATGGTCTTGATGTATAGATTCTGCGTACTGATGTTGTGTATCATCTTAACAACATGTTTTATTGTTCTTTTATTTGTTTTTGTTCTATTATTAAGATTACTTTTACTGTTGAATGGTTTTATGTGATATCCGTTTGACCTGGCTCGGTACTTATACATCTCGTCAATGTGTTTGTATTGGCTTTCATTTTTTTGTGATTTGTTTTGTATATGTGACTCTTTGTATTTCTTTTGTTTTTATAACGTGACTCTGTACTTTAAAAGATCCCGTCAGTATGATATTGGTCTATAAAATGTCATTATGATATATTTCTATTTTGAATTACTATATACGTTGAACCACAAACGTCAAAACCATTCAATGGCGTAGTGGAATTAACAATTTTTGGATTCTCATAAATTCTATGTATAACTTTTGGACTAGTTTGAATCTCGGTCTATTTCTGTAATTTATTCTTACATACTTTTGATTTTTTAACCCTGTATGCGTACATTGCCTACGTAAATTTTAAAATTGTTTGTATGCACATTGAACGACAAATTTATGTGACGTATATAATTTTTCTGACGTCAGACACTCAAATCAATCCATGTGTTCGTAGATAGTAGATGTTTTTGTGTCCTGTTAAATTGTTCCTTTTACAAATTTTTGGATTCTCATAAATTCTATGTATAACTTTTGGACTAGTTTGAATCTCGGTCTATTTCTGTAATTCATTCTTACATACTTTGATTTTTTAACCCTGTATGCGTACATTGCCTATGTCAATTTTGAAATTGTTTGTATGCACATTGAACGACAAATTTATGTGACGTATATAATTTTTCTGACGTCAGACACTCATATCAATCCATGTGTTCGTAGATAGTAGATGTTTTTGTGTCCTGTTAAATTGTTCCTTTTAAAATTGTTATACGATGATGACTGATTTACCCATATTTTGACTGTTTTATTAATTGTGACTGTTTATTTAACGCATCATGTAAATGTAGCGGAATTTGATGAGACTGTTATTAAAGTGAGAGGGTTAGCGCTATAGAACCAGGTTTAAACCACCATTTTCTACATTTGAAAATGCATGTACCAAGTCAGGAATATGACAGTTCTTGTCCATTCGTTTTTGATGCGTTCTGTTATTTGATTTTGCCATGTGATTATGGACTTTCCGAATTGATTTTCTTCTGAGTTCAGTATTTTTGTGATTTTACTTTTTACTATAGATAATTTAGCTGATCTGTAACATTAACATCTTCATGCCTTATATATCATGTACTGTAGTACGCCGCTAGATTAAAACTGACGTGGAAAGGTAAAACATGCCCACCGAAAGCTCTTTTTTTGAGAGCCCAAGTGGTCGTGTGGTCTAGCGGGATGGCTGCAGTGCAGGCGATTTGGTGTCACGATATCACAGTAGCATGGGTTCGAATCCCGGCGAGGGAAGAACCAAAAATTTGCGAAAGCAAATTTACAGATCTAACATTGTTGGGTTGATGTTTAGACGAGTTGTATATACATTATGTACACAGCCATGTATCACCATCATTGATGGCGATCCGATGGATACATCTGTTGTAGGGTTGTCACTGACTCAGACGTACTTATGAATATAATTATTTTCTGTGACTGTATCTTACATTAATTTGTAGGATCCTTTACTATAGATAATTTAGCTGATCTGTAACAATAACATCTTCATGCCTTATATATCATGTACTGTAGTACGCCGCTAGATTAAAACTGACGTGGAAAGGTAACACATGCCCACCGAAAGCTCTTTTTTTGAGAGCCCAGGTGGTCGTGTGGTCTAGCGGGACGACTGCAGTGCAGGCGATTTGGTGTCACGATATCACAGTAGCAGGGGTTCGAATCCCGGCGAGGGAAGAACCAAAAATTTGCAAAAGCAAATTTACAGATCTAACATTGTTGGGTTGATGTTTAAACGAGTTGTATATACATTATGTACACAGCCATGTATCACCATCATTGATGGCGATCCGATGGATACATCTGTTGTAGGGTTGTCACTGACTCAGACGTACTTATGAATATAATTATTTTCTGTATCTGTATCTTACATTAATTTGTAGGTACCAGAATCTATGACAAACGAGACGATTTTAATTTTGAAATTATAAATTTTCCCCACCTTAGTAGCAATATACCAACTTAACCTGCATATGGGATATATATTTCCCAACTTATTCGATATTCAAGAGCTTGCAGCTCCTACTCAGACTTTGTAAAACGTCATCAGTGTCTGAGTAGAAAGTTGATGAACCAGGGGTATGTCAAAGAACGTCTCATCCTTTTTCTAAAAAAGTTCATCGGAAGGAACCAAGACCTTGTTGATAAATATTCCGTATCAACTTCTCAAATAATACACTATGGTCTTGATGTATAGATTCTGCGTACTGATGTTGTGTATCATCTTAACAACATGTTTTATTGTTCTTTTATTTGTTTTTGTTCTATTATTAAGATTACTTTTACTGTTGAATGGTTTTATGTGATATCCGTTTGACGTGGCTCGGTACTTATACATCTCGTCAATGTGTTTGTATTGGCTTTCATTTTTTTGTGATTTGTTTTGTATATGTGACTCTTTGTATTTCTTTTGTTTTTATAACGTGACTCTGTACTTTAAAAGATCCCGTCAGTATGATATTGGTCTATAAAATGTCATTATGATATAGTTCTATTTTGAATTACTATATACGTTGAACCACAAACGTCAAAACCATTCAATGGCGTAGTGGAATTAACAATTTTTGGATTCTCATAAATTCTATGTATAACTTTTGGACTAGTTTGAATCTCGGTCTATTTCTGTAATTTATTCTTACATACTTTTGATTTTTTAACCCTGTATGCGTACATTGCCTACGTAAATTTTAAAATTGTTTGTATGCACATTGAACGACAAATTTATGTGACGTATATAATTTTTCTGACGTCAGACACTCAAATCAATCCACGTGTTCGTAGATAGTAGATGTTTTTGTGTCCTGTTAAATTGTTCCTTTTACAAATTTTTGGATTCTCATAAATTTTATGTATAACTTTTGGACTAGTTTGAATCTCGGTCTATTTCTGTAATTCGTTCTTACATACTTTGATTTTTTAACCCTGTATGCGTACATTGCCTATGTCAATTTTGAAATTGTTTGTATGCACATTGAACGACAAATTTATGTGACGTATATAATTTTTCTGACGTCAGACACTCATATCAATCCATGTGTTCGTAGATAGTAGATGTTTTTGTGTCCTGTTAAATTTTTCCTTTTAAAATTGTTATACGATGATGACTGATGTACCCATATTTTGACTGTTTTATTAACTGTGACTGTTTATTTAACGCATCATGTAAATGTAGCGGAATTTGATGAGACTGTTATTAAAGTGAGAGGGTTAGCGCTATAGAACCAGGTTTAAACCACCATTTTCTACATTTGAAAATGCATGTACCAAGTCAGGAATATGACAGTTCTTGTCCATTCGTTTTTGATGCGTTCTGTTATTTGATTTTGCCATGTGATTATGGACTTTCCGAATTGATTTTCTTCTGAGTTCAGTATTTTTGTGATTTTATTTTTTACTATAGATAATTTAGCTGATCTGTAACAATAACATCTTCATGCCTTATATATCATGTACTGTAGTACGCCGCTAGATTAAAACTGACGTGGAAAGGTAACACATGCCCACCGAAAGCTCTTTCTTTGAGAGCCCAAGTGGTCGTGTGGTCTAGCGGGACGGCTGCAGTGCAGGCGATTTGGTGTCACGATATCACAGTAGCATGGGTTCGAATCCCGGCGAGGGAAGAACCAAAAATTTGCGAAAGCAAATTTACAGATCTAACATTGTTGGGTTGATGTTTAGACGAGTTGTATATGCATTATGTACACAGCCATGTATCACCATCATTGATGGCGATCAGATGGATACATCTGTTGTAGGGTTGTCACTGACTCAGACGTACTTATGAATATAATTATTTTCTGTGACTGTATCTTACATTAATTTGTAGGATCCTTTACTATAGATAATTTAGCTGATCTGTAACAATAACATCTTCATGCCTTATATATCATGTACTGTAGTACGCCGCTAGATTAAAACTGACGTGGAAAGGTAACACATGCCCACCGAAAGCTCTTTTTTTGAGAGCCCAGGTGGTCGTGTGGTCTAGCGGGACGACTGCAGTGCAGGCGATTTGGTGTCACGATATCACAGTAGCATGGGTTTGAATCCCGGCGAGGGAAGAACCAAAAATTTGCGAAAGCAAATTTACAGATCTAACATTGTTGGGTTGATGTTTAGACGAGTTGTATATACATTATGTACACAGCCATGTATCACCATCATTGATGGCGACCTGATGGATACATCTGTTGTAGGGTTGTCACTGACTCAGACGTACTTATATATATATATACGAGTCTAAATTGAAATATATATATATATATATACAACTCGTATTTTGAAGTAATTTAAGACCGCAACACATAACTTGCTTTGTTTCAGAAGGTCGTTAATTATTTCAGGATATCCTTAATATGTATAAGGCTCCGTCGTTACATGCTTTAATACCACCACAATTTAACTCTAGGATATTCTTTAATAAATGTTTTTGACTGTCAACATGTATATCAGGTTCTTCAAAATTTTGATTTATTATTTCCATACGAAACTCTTCAAGAGCTTTTTAAATTCCTCAATTTTAACTTTAATCATGTTTCATTGTTTTATTGATTGATATATTTCTTTAACAACAGGCCTGTTTTATTGAAGAAGAAACAGATTTCGGTGAGAGTTTCTTCACAAGTGGCTGTAAACTTAAATTAGTATGAATTACCAAATGCATCATTTACAACTAAAAATCGTTGCACAGCAATTTCAATTCATGTTTCATCGGGTTAATACACTTCTTCAAAATTGTGAAGACTGACATTTCCTTTGCTAATAATTGCCAGATCTAGAACTGAATGTTTTGTCAGATTTGTACACAAGTATGTTATACTATGTTATTATTAGTATGAGTTATAGATACAGATATGTTCAAATACATTACCTTTCATGTACCATAGTTGTATACATGTATATTGAACTTGATGAATTTTAAGTTTTATCGGTAAGATAACCAATTTTTCAAAAGCAGTAAAAAAGAAGTTCGACATGATGGTATAATTTTGAAAAGTATGTAAATAATTGCTTATTTAAGTATGTAAATAATTTGCTTATTTTTTGTTACCTTACGATTTTTAATTAAATTTAATCTAACCGCTTTAGATCATTGTTTTGTAACGATACCTCTTAATGCGTAATTCTTAAATAAATATAAATAAGTTATCGCAATGTCAGTTCAACAATTAAAACAAATGTGTACATTAAAAATATGATTTAGACGTCATAATAGTTTCTAAATAACAGGCATGTCCGCTTAAAATGTAATTGCTTAAGGATGTTGCGAATATAGAACACAATGAAAACAAAAACTTTCTCGAATGAATGGGATCAAATGTATTTTGTTTAGAATAAGTTGTCCATTTGATATAACTAGTGATTTATTAGAAGTACTTAAAGGTATGGTACTATTTGGACAGAAATACAAATTTATATTAAATACTAATTGTACATAAAACATATTACATTGGTCTGCTCTTTTGTTCAATTTATAAACACTTATACCGTGATAACAAAACATATCACCATCCCCAAAACATAGACTGCTGACTAAACAGAGGATACACAATATTTCGTCTATTTGTACATTTTATAGAACCTTGAACTTATTATCTATTTTGTTGTAATTACATTAACTGTTTGTATTTCGTATTATTTTTTTTTTATTCAACTTATTTTCATCAATTATATACATGTATCAGCATATCAATCTTTCAAATGAATAAATTTCGGAAATGCAATTATTGAAAGAGTATAAGTCAAGTAATGAAATAAAAACGCATCGTCACCGTGTAACGCAAAACACACGGCCCACATCATTATGGCTAGAAATTATTACATTTACTTTACATATATCGCGATGAGCGCCACATGTAGTGTATTGGCTGTGTTTAGAACAGAAGTGACGGCATCGATTCTGAAAACAAAATCGAAATAAATATCTATGAATAAACGCATCTAAGTTTCATATTGATAATTGTTAGCAACACATTTGTATTGCAAAGAATGATATTTAGTGTGACTGTTTTTGTCTAAAATTATTTGTACTAGCTAAACGCCTGTGTTCACAGGTATCCCAACCCGTAGCAACTGAGAAATCGTGATCTTGATAAATGGTAAAAAACATTCCATTAGAATTGTAGTCACTTTCCAACTCATTTTGAATTCATGTACTATAACTCAGGTGGCGGATGCAAAATATCGACAATAGCTTTCTTGTTTTTACGAATGCCTCATCTTAATGAGATGCTTAATTTTCCACCAAGTACAACACATCAATTCTATGAACAATCAACTTTAAATGTTGACTGGGTGGCTTGCATTACTTCTAGTTCTATAATATGAATTAATTTCCATACAGAATACTAGTAAACAGAAAAAGGTCATCGAAACGTAGTCTATATTTTGAAACTTGAATTTTACCTCCCAAAATCTGCGATAAGCAACACTGAGAAGGGGTCTTTCAGAAAACAAAGAACTGAGTATGTTTGCTTCTGTATGCATGAAATAGACTATGAAATGACTGTTTCCGTGCAATAAATTATTTGGTGTTATAACTCTCAACACAGAAAAGTTTATGCTTTTACCTGCTGTGCAATCCATCTCGCTTTAAAGCTCCAACCCCGTGTTAAACATAGGTAATGTGATGTTCTACAAGAAGTCATATATAATTTTAGGTTTGTTCTGATGCAATAATTTCAAAGCCTATTATTGGGAAACGAATGGCACAAGAGTTATGCAATGAATGTTGTACAGATGACTTATGTAATAGTCAGTGTCACAGAAACAATTTACATACACACCAAACTCACGGTAGGTACTTTAACAGTGACAAAAACACACAGAAATAAACTTTTTTTTCTACTAAGGGAAACATAACAATCCTTTCATTTAGACTCGTAACATTATAGAATAGCCAACTAATTGTATTCTATGATAAACACATTATCATTCAACTTATTATTCAATTGAATAGATTTTGTGTATACACATTTTCAATCCACATTTCAACTTACACGTCGTTTTCGATCATAATATCACTTGATGGTTTTTTTATCACTTTGGGAAAATCCATACAATAACTTCTTGATGAATATTGATTCAACGCCCTAGATCTTAGACAATTTTCCTGTGGTTACAATTTTCGGTCAGATTAGAGAATCTGCTTTATGAAATATTTGAGACTAAGTTAGTATTACTTTCCAAAATATAGTGCCTTTAATTAGTAGTACATTTATCTTTAAGAACTAAAATTTCGTTAATCTTTACAGCACCTACTACAGAATCTGCACCAATGAGTGATATGTGCTTAGACACTAGGGAAGACTGTCAATATCTAAACAGGGAATCCAATATGTGTGAAAGTAATAATGATGACAGGAAGAATGCATGCAAATCTACATGTGGATATTGTGGTAAGTTATATATATATATAGTTGTATAAATATAAATAATACAGTTACAAGCATTTCAACCATGTCAAAAAGTACAAAACAAATATACACAAAGGGAAGAAAACTAGCATGTTATATAAAAATACAAACAGGTAGTGAAAAATAGAAGCTAACAAAACAGACGAAAGACGCCAATATATAAAGAGATAAACAGATAATACACATACAAGCAATAAAAACATAATGTTACAATACACGCATGCAATAATAAAACACTACAAGAAGCACAGGAATATGAGTGTAAGGAGCTACAGCACAACTGAGGCATAACTAAAAGAACAGAACATATTTATTAGTAGAAAAAAAAATTAAGATATGATATTATTAATCAAGCTTAATAAAAAAAAAGCAAGCTCTGCCATTAAGTTGTTCGTTTTGATTGGATGGCATTATTTACTGCTGATTATATGGGGTCCTTTATTCGGAGAAGGATTCAAGATACATACACCACAGATAATTACCTAAACATATTAAAACCTTTTGGGTCCAGGGCCATTCCATTATATCTTATCTTATCTTTGTAAATAATTCCATTTTCTATGAACATGTATTTAGAGTTACCTAGAATTGGTTTAATCAATGTATGATGATAATTTTTGTTATGGAATATTTTTTTCAGCTTTTTATTTTAAATAGTGTATTCTTAGAAAAGAGTTACATAACTGCCCAGTAGTCTAGACACAAATATATCTTTTATAAAACAAAATGCCAATATTATTTGTAGAATAAAGTACATAAAATCGTCAAAACTCTTTAAATATAGAATAAAATGCTACTTCAGGGTTTTGAGCATTTGAGTTGATAGAAGTGAAATGCCTGAAACCAAAGAAAAGCTTTGAGTTTCTAAATATATGGAATATAATGTACATTGTACACACGATTCAATCCAGTGATATTTTTACGTATGTGGATAATGTTCACTGTATGTATATCCATCCATAATAATTAAATTCGAACAATGCTTAATATTACAAAAAGAAAGTCATATGACCAAATATACCTGATGAAGATAGGCCTAATTCATTTTACCTTAACAGAAACACCTGTCATATAATATTGAGCACTTTTAAATACTTTGACAAGCATGTAGCCATGTTCAAATTGATTGTTTTGTTTGAATTATGGATTTGGGAGCTTTCATGGGGGGAATCTCCTGCAAAAAGTGAAAGAATGTATAAAAATGGAATTGATTACACAGTATTGTGATAAGATATATTGAAAATGTCCTTGTCCAGACTCATTTGAATCTTTCAGTTACTGTTATATATTTTATAACTTTTCAAGTCCTTGTTATCTATTTTAAAGCAAACACACATTTGCTGTTTTGCAGTTATTTGACCCCCTTTGTCCCCTTTTTAATCTTTAAAAGCTCTGACCAAAAGGACCAAATCAAATAGCCAAATCCATTTTTTGTCAACTTATCTGGTAGAGTTTAACATGTAAATCTATATACGGACAATTTCAAATTCTTGATTGTTGGTTGCTTCACGTACCCGTGGCATATAATTCATACATTTTCGAGATGAGAACCAATTAACAATACATCGGGATAAATGTTGTTAAATTAGGCCGCCAGAGAAAATAAAGGTATATTGGATATGGACGGACAATTTACGACAGGCAACCAACGTACAAATCTTCATGAAATATTTATAAAATTCATACTTGAGTAAAATTCTTTAAAATCTCTGAGAAAAAAAAACAATATTTTGTGACGTTCTATATGTTCTATTTTTTATATATAGAAATTTGTGGTATGAGTGCCGATGAGACAACTCTCCTTCCAAGCAACAATTTATAAAAGTAAACCGTTATTGATCATGGTACGGCCTTCAACATGGAGCAATCTATAACCCTATATAGGTTGCCATTCTGTAAATATAGACAATGCAATTTCCCATGTAGGGAACTCCCTTTGCGGCTTAAAAAACTGTGACACTTTTACTATAAAGTTTCGTGAAAAATAATCTCTCAGACAGGATAGCTTTCATGCACTACTAGTTTATTCAAAGGTCAAAATATAGGGCTGTGCGGCATATTTTCAACATTTATTTGCCCTGAACTAATAAGAGTTTAAACTTATACTAAAATTCTACTCTTACCTCTGTTATTTGACCTCATAAGAATTTAAATTTAGGCGCTACCATGTTTTCCTATATGCTTACATTTCCAAGTAATATCTCCATGCGATGAAACACAGAGACCATATCTGAGACTGAACCAGTACGTAAACAAATTGATATACCTATGAATATTATATAACTCCCCAAAATAGATGTATTTACAAAGTGCAACCAAAAGCAGATGGAATATTTATTTACTATTCTCAGTCTATCTTTCCGTTAAGATATAGGATCTGGGTAGTCTTTCATGCTTTTATCGCATTGTATGTTTAAAGAGAATTTGTTTTTGTTCAGAACAGTTGATAATAAGATAGAGATGCACATATTAACAAGATTTTATCATTTGTTGAGAAAATCCCATTGTTTTAGTTCCGATTACGGGACACACTAATTATCTCGTTTCAAACTTATACTTTAATCAAATTCCTTATTTCAGTAGAACCTGGTTATATTTTGCGATTTATTTTTATAAAATTTCCATGGTTAAGCAGACACAACTATAAATACATGCACATCAAACATTATCAATTTGCTCTTCATTGATCAAAAAAATAAATTATAATCTATTTTAATTAATGTATTTTAGATAACACTGACAGTTCACATAAAGTGAGAAAAAAAAACAGTGGCCTAGTTTTTACTCTTCTTGTGTCTTTATTTCTTCTTCTTCTGATTGCAGCATTGCAAGAAACTGGTAACAATATTGCATGGTGTACAATCTTGTTCTTTTTTTACAGAACCCATGGGACATACCTTTTACCTCCTTTTTCAGGGAAATATTTACGATGCACAACTCATATTTTCATCTGTAGGAAGAGGTGCTTGCAATTTGAAAGCTCTTGGGAATTCTACTTATGCACAAATAATTTTGGTAAATGCTTCAAGCATCCATTCACTCAGCAATGTGAAAAACAAAAGGTACAAATTAGAATGTAACATTCTAACTAAACTATTTGTGATTGAAGAAAGAAGTCATTTTGGTGTAGATGGTTATATTGCAATACCGACCAAATATCTGTCAACACAATACATTGTACCTTCCTATAATCAAGGGACTTACCCAGGCACTAATTTAGCTTTTATTTCAGCAAATCAATCTACAGAAGTGAAAATATCACAAAAGGGAAAATCGTTTACAACAGTAAATGTAAATGTGGATAGTGTATGGGAGAATTATAACAATGATAAAGTTGATATCAGCGGATCCTACTTAAGATCATCAAAGCCAATTGCTGTTTACTCTAGCATCGTTTGCACCAGCGTTGGTAGCTGCTCTCCTTTTACAGATATGGTTATACCAATACGAGACTATAGTAAATTATTTTTTATTCCAAGCTTCCAAGGCATTACGGTTAAATCAGTTCGAATATATGCAAATTCGACATGCAGTATCAATGTCTATGATGCTACTCTGAACCTCTTGTCAACAGTGTCTTTGGACAGAAGTACAAGGTTCGTTGAGGTCAACAATACCAACATGGCATCCATCGTGTCTTCTTGTCCATCAATGGTTCAATTCTACAGTCACAAAACAACAAACCAAAAGGACTTCATGACATTAATTCCAGGAATAGATAAATATCTACCACACTATTATTTCACCATGCCATCTTATTCTAGCTCGCTTGCTATCATCATTGAAACTACAAAAAAGTCATTGCTTATAATAGATGGGGCAACGATTACACAGAATAGAACAGCAGAATTACTAGAACCTGCAAACTCTTACAGTAAATACTCCATGTTTACAGTTACCATTAGCCAGGGAAGGCACGAAGCAAAAACAACCAACGGGATTGTGGATTTATGGAACTAAAAATGGTTTTGCATTTCCTGCAGGATATCGCATAAGTAAAACATAAAACCACTAATTCGTTCACACTTTATATGAAATTAAATTATTTCATCATATTTCCTCATGTTTTAATGTATGCACCTTTGACATGTTTGATAACTATATATATCATATCTTTTAAAACAAGTATTACTCACAGAAATTTTGATTGCAAAGCAGTTCTAAGTTTTATATAAATTTAAGTTTCAATTGTAGTCATAGTATATTTGGTGAAAAGATATTTTCACGAAATATACTAGATCTCTTTAATATCATTGATAACAATTATTCACAAACCTATGAATTTCCATGCCTGTAAATAGTTATCAAAGGTACCAGGATTATAATTAGCTGGATCTTGCAAAATTTTTAGGAATTTTGGTTCTCAATGCTCTTCAACTTCGTACTTTATTTGTCCTTTTTAACTTTTTTGGATTCGAACGTCACTAATGAGTCTTTTGTAGACGAAACGCGCGTCTGGCTTATATACAAAATTTAGTCCTGGTATCTGTGATGAGTTTATTTAGTACGCCAGACGCGCGCGTTTCGTCTTTATAAGACTCATCAGTGACGCTCAGATTGAAATAGTTATAAAGCCAAACAAGAATAAAATTGAAGAGCATTGTAACATAGGGAAATAAATGGTTTCTGTCATTACAATGACTTCTTGATAAAATTACAATTTTTATGGTGAAAAGAACTTAGTAATATCTATCCGGTTTGTAAGCCAAAACATGCCACTTCCAATAGTATTTTTATCCATTTCATGAGTTAATAGTTATCAAAGGTACCAGGATTATAATTTAGTACGCCAGACGCGCGTTTCGTCTACATAAGACTCATCAGTGACGTTCATATCAAAATATTTATAAAGCCAAACAAGTACAAAGTTGAAGAGCATTGAGGATCCAAAATTCCAAAAAGTTGTGCCAAATACGGCTAAGGTAATCTATGCCTGGGATAAGAAAATCCTTAATTTTTCGTAAAATTCAAAGTTTTGTAACAGGAAATTTATTAAAATGACCACATTATTGATATTCATGTCAACACCGAAGTGTTGACTACTGGGCTGGTGATACCCTCGGGGACGAAACGTCCACCAGCAGTGGCATCGACCCAGTGGTGTAAATAGTTATCAAAGGTACCAGGATTATAATTTAGTACGCCAGACGCGCGTTTCGTCTACATAAGACTCATCAGTGACGCTCATATCAAAATATTTATAAAGCCAAACAAGTACAAAGTTGAAGAGCATTGAGGATCCAAAATTCCAAAAAGTTGTGCCAAATACGGCTAAGGTAATCTATGCCTGGGATAAGAAAATCCTTAATTTTTCGTAAAATTCAAAGTTTTGTAACAGGAAATTTATTAAAATGACCACATTATTGATATTCATGTCAACACCGAAGTGTTGACTACTGGGCTGGTGATACCCTCGGGGACGAAACGTCCACCAGCAGTGGCATCGACCCAGTGGTGTAAATAGTTATCAAAGGTACCAGGATTATAATTTAGTACGCCAGACGCGCGTTTCGTCTACATAAGACTCATCAGTGACACTCATTTCAAAATATTTATAAAGCCAAACAAGTACAAAGTTGAAGAGCATTGAGGATCCAAAATTCCAAAAAGTTGTGCCAAATACGGCTAAGGTAATCTATGCCTGGGATAAGAAAATCCTTAATTTTTCGTAAAATTCAAAGTTTTGTAACAGGAAATTTATTAAAATGACCACATTATTGATATTCATGTCAACACCGAAGTGTTGACTACTGGGCTGGTAGCCTTTTCCAACTGATTTTTATAGTTCATTCTTATGTTGTACTGTTAAACCACCGTCCTAAGTTAAGGAGAGGTTTGAGATTCCGCTAAAATGTTGAACCCTGCCACATTCATGTATGTGTCTGTTTCAAGTCAGGAGCCTGTAATTCAGTGGATGTCGTTTGTCTATGTGTAACATATTTGTTTTCGTTCATTTTTTGTGCATAAAACAAGGCCGCTAGTTTTCTCGTTTGAACTGTTTTACACTGTCATTTCGGGGCCTTTTATAGCTGACTATACGGCATGGGCTTTTCTCATTATTGAAGGCCGTACGGTGACCTAGTTGGTAATTTCTGTGTCATTTTGGTCTCTTGTAGAGGGTTGTCTCGTTGGCAATCATACCACATCTTCTTTTTTATAATGATTAACATACAATAAAAGAAGAAAAGCAACCACTAAAATGGTGACTGGAAACCATGTCCGTGTCCAAACTTTTGTTTAACTAAGAAAACTTGTATGAACTGCAAAAACTAAATAGGAACACAAAAGTACTTTCATATGATTTTATTTGATTTTATCCAAGCTATAATCTCTCAAATTCTTATATACTACCCTCTCCCCCAAACCACACAGATGATAGCATATACACTTAACAAACCAGCTTAAATTAATGTTCATCCTATAGAGACAAGCTCAAATCCGACATCATACGTTTGTTTGCATGTTTCATTTCCTTAAACAGATACAATAACTATATAATGGTGACATGTTAGCAAGTTACCAAAAGTTTTAACTGTGCATTCTTCTTGTAATGGTTTTGGGGCAGCGT
This sequence comes from Mytilus edulis, assembly GCA_019925275.1. Lineage (NCBI taxonomy): Eukaryota > Metazoa > Mollusca > Bivalvia > Mytilida > Mytilidae > Mytilus > Mytilus edulis. The sequence continues at coordinate 88,388,258 of CM034360.1, read as the reverse complement.
GAACATGTACAACCTACACTGCGTGGCTCAATATACTGACCGTATGTATATTCTCCATTCACACATCCGGTTCTCCTCAGAACTTTTCTGTACGTGTAAATTTTTTGGCAGAGTTTAGGCTTGCGGGAAATTGAACATCGGTTATGCTTGCATTGATTGTCTGGCTTTCCACAACATTTACATGCACATTCAGCCTCTGTGATAACTCGAGGAATTCTATTTGGATCAATATTACGGACAAAGTACCATGGGCATGTTGATCCTATAGAAACAGGTTCAAATCCGACATTATTAGAAGAATACACTACATTGTTTCTTTTGATGTAATCTCTACAGTTTTTCACTTCTCCAATAGGTTGATAGGTGATATTTGTCCTTGCTGTGAAAGTATTGTCTGGTACAATATGAGGTTGGATCCAAGTAGTTTCTGTAGATACATCTTCTATTGCTTTCATAAGATCTGGCAGTATACAAGGTTCTCGACATTCTGATTGAGTAGCAGTCTGGTAGCTTTGCAGGTGTGAAATAAAAACAAAAATCTATAGAAAAGGATATAAAGAAATTATTTAAAGCATATGGAAAAAGATGTAAAGCAGACGTCCATGAGTTTGGAACCTAACAACATCACGTTTGCAAAATCATTTATAGGTTTCAAACAAATCACAGATTGACATTTTCTTTTTGAAAGTTGTCGATGCAAATTGTATATGTACATCAATGAAATTTCGGAACGACGACAATGACATATTTACTCTTTTTTCAGTCATAAAGAGTATAATTATGTGGTGTTTCCAAAAAAATACTTAATCTGAATGAAACAATGCTAATCCTCAAAGTGAAGTTCATACGTCAGTGTAATAATTTCATGCCAAAACATATTGTTGACTAGCCCTTTAACAGTGTGACACATATTATGATTAGGCGAATTTTTAAAGCTTTAATGACTGACATCAGTCTCCTGTTGTTTTAGACTGTTTTTGCCTCTAGATGTCTTTGATGACTGTTTTAATTTGGTAGTTAACACAATAACGATACAACTCTTCTTTAGGGTGAAGTTTAAATGAAAGTCATTCAAGGGTAATTAAAATCGAATTATAGAATATAATCAAAATATATTTGTATGTATCCAAACAATTGACCCTGAAAGATATTTGAAAGGTATTTTTTTCATTGTACGGTAATGAATCAAGTGTTTGTTTTTTTATTGCTTACATCTTATTTGAATCAGGATCAAATAATAAGTCAGGTGAAAATATTTTTTTTTAAAACAACAGTGTTACATGTAGTTCCCAAAATGCAGATTTCTTGTACAAGTTGGGAGCAGCAACTCTCAAGCTGTCAATTTCTCCAAAATTGCAGCAGAAAATTCCAACGAATTAAAATTAAATTGGTGTTGAATTATGCACGAATTGTTAGGTACATGTTAAAAAAGTAAGGGGCGAAAAATACCATAAGGACAATCGGTTGTCAGGTGGAATTTTTGAAAATTCATAAATATTTAAAATAAAAAATTAATCAAATATTTCGTGGAAGGGCAGACTAAATTTGTATAGTGGTTGAAGACTATAAACACACAAAAAGTTTTTAATTTTCGAAGATATGCATTTTCATCATCCAACTTGAAAGACTGTCGGCAAGTACTTTTATTAAAAAAAATAGCTATTCGAACACACCTACTCTGTTTTATGATTCATCAGATATGTTTTTCACCTGACCCATATATCTTTTAGTACCGTGAGTTTTCATGTTATAAAGTCAACCTGTAGCTTTAATATATAAAAACGATAGAATCTGGAGCGAGATGATGTATCAAATATTCTTGCTTTGTACGTTTTCAAGACAAACTATTCAACTCAAACACGCCCTAACATTAAAAGGTGCACTCGATTTTCTCTTTTCGATACAATTGTTACCCAGGTTTTAGAATTTTTCTTGAGTCACATAATGGAAGGGCAGACACGAAAATTACTAAACGTATAGATTGATATGTTCTCCGTATGTGGTTTATTTTAAAAAAAATCAGAGATTATTTATTTCTACATCCAACTCGATAAATACCAATGTCATCGACTTCATATATAATTGTTCTGCCTAACTATGTAATAGATAAAATTGAAACCTTATGCAAATGGCGTTTTTAAAATAGAACACTTCGTAATTGAGAAAAAAATTGTCATTCTATTTGTTTCTATCTACTTTTATTTTGGTTACTACTAGTATAGTAAACATTGTAGTAAGCATTTGTCGCCTTCTCTAACAAAGAGCTTCGATTCTTTTGTTTTATTTCAACCGGGTTTCCGCCTGTGATAACTATTTAGAGACACGATATTTTGGGCCTTTTGGATAACAAATTTTGCAGGGAAATGTTATTGAAAATATTGATGTCACCGGTAATAACGTGGTGCGCTGGATTATATCTGAATGGGGAACTAGTTATAGCACAGGTGCAATCAGCAGGTTAAGACTTGAAGTCGTGAATATTGAGATCCTGCAAAACGTGTTTGTTATTTAGAGTTTAAGTTGCAATTAGTTTGGTATAGGTTAACATGTAAAATATGATGCTGTTAAATGCATCATAGTGTATATCTAGAAACAAGAAAATTCAAAAGAATAAGAAACAAGTTTGCAAACGAAAAGAAAATAAGAGATCAGAAATAAATGACGGAAACAATCAGTATACTAGTTAGGAGAATGTTACAATGACGAGAGCGAAAGAATGCAGTATAGATAAAAAAAAAAACATAGGAAACTCATATCATAGAATGCCAAAAATGCACATAATGTTGACTGAATTCACCTTCCGTATCTTAATTAAAAGGTAACAAACAAATTCTGATCATGATTAGAAATTAGCCATACCTATCTAATGGAGTAACATAGGATCAAATAATTTTCAATGTTTAAAATTGAGAATGGAAATAGGGAATGTGTCAAAGAGACAACAACCCGACCACAGAGCAGACAACAGCTTATTTTCCTTATTTTGAAAGATTTTTTGGTTTTATTTCTTACCTTCAAAGCTAAAAACTGATGCATTTTTCTGCTGTTTATTGAGAAATAAAAACTAATACGGCATCAAACCTTTATATACTGTTTTATCAAACAAACGAGAAAAAAAATGTTTATCCTTAATTTAGTCTGATATCAATTTATTTTTGCTTCTTTTTTTATACTATTGGTCAATATTAACCATATAACAAAAATTAATTGTATACAAACCTTGTTAACAATGGGATTAAATACAAGCATTTAGTAATTCAAATTTTTATAGATCGCACGATAAATACTCTTTTAATTATGAAATATACATACTTTTATGTATTGTTTAATGATTAGGTATATCTAATAGGAAGATAAATTATGGCGGAACAAATCTGACTTTATATTGTTTAATAGTTATCACCTTTACGTGCAAAACAAAATTGTTATAGGAAATAACCATGCTTTATAATCTTTTATAAAACAGTTAATTCCTGATAAAATTATGATATAAATATCGTTTTATTTTTCCATAGTTCATTTTAGGGTATTATTTGTTGTTTTTGGCACTTCTTCTTCTTGAATATTCAAGAGACAATCAAACAGGCTGATGATTATTCATTATTGCATGCGTGGACACTTCGAAGTGAAAATTAATTATACCTTTGACAAAATAAAGTTCAGATTTGTGCAATGTGTTCGTGTATTTTTTTTTTTAAAACAATATCTTTCTTGTAAATTTGTTTTAAATACAATATAAATTGTTTTGGACAAAAACGGTTAATAATGTCAAATTAGCCACACGCAATATGTAATTTACATGAGTATCAGTTGCTTATTCGAAAATATATTTTGCTACACGATGTCTTAATCAAATATGTTGATAAAAGAAGCATCGTTTCAAGGTAGGCTGCTTCTGGTTATACAATATAGTTTCGAATATATTGTGTGTAAAATTTGGAAAAGGGGGAGGGGCATACTTTTATCCTTTTGAGGTCGGGATGAGCACTAAGACATCCAGTACTCATCCCTTTTCATTAATTTCGAATCTATCAAAATACACACCCATACCCTTTCATATATTGTTAACAAACAAAAGACTAATTATGGTATTTATAGATGAACACACTGCTCTCTCTCTCTACACGAGGCATCGGATTTAATGTTCCCATTCTGACCAGACTTGGCTGAGTATTCGTAAAGTACATCCCACACTGCCAAACGGACGCCATACTTAAGCAAGGTTTTATTTTAGAAGAAAAACACAATGAGCATATAGACACGCGACAAGAAGGAAAGGTAACCTTCTAATTTACATTCTGTAGGAGGTATGCCTAAAAGAACTTTAGACTATATTCTTTCATACTTTGAACGATAAAGTTATTTTATATCTCTACGTGTGCATGTGTGACGTTTACATTCTGACGTCAAACGCACAATTATATCCCAGATTCAAAGTTAAAGCAATGCATGAAGTTTTTAAATGTGATATATGCCTTTTTTGTGCTTCTTTGTTTAATATTTGTTTGTTTTTATTGTGATTTAGATACATGTTGTACTTGTACATCCTGTCATTATGTTATTGTTTTTGATATTCTCGTATTCTTGTGTTTTATATTTGCTAATTTGCTATGCATATATGACTTTTTTTTCTAATTTACATTCTGTAGAATTTATGCCTAACAGAACTGTAAAAGACTATATACTTTCATTCTTTGAACGACAAAGTTATGTTATATATCTACCTGTGTGACGTTTACATTCTGACGTCAAACGCACAATTCTACGCCAAATTCAAAAATTAAAGCAATGAAAAAAGTTTTTAAAAGAGGGACGAAAGATACCAAAGGGACAGTCGAACTCATAAATCGAAAATAAACTGACAACGTCATGGCTAAAAATGAAAAAGACAAACAGACAAACAATAGTACACATGACACAACATAGAAAACCAAAGAATAAACAACACGAACCCCACCAAAAACTAGGGGTGATCTCAGGTGCTCCGGAAGGGTAAACAGATCCTGCTCCACATGTGGCACCCGTCGCGGTGCTTATGTGATAACAAATCCGGTAAATAGTCTTATTCGGTAGGTCACATGTGGTTATGCTTTTTTGTGTTTCTTTGTTTAATATTTGTTTGATTTTATCGTGACTAAGATACATTTTGTACTTGTACATCCTGTCATTATGTTATTGTTTATGATATTTTCGTATTCTTGTCTTTCATTTTGGTTATGTGCTATGCATGTATGACTTTTGGTGTCACTTTGATGCATATAGCGTGGCTCCGTTCTCAAACATCCCGTTATTGTGCTATATTGGAAAACAGGTGTGTACATTGTATGCTTTTCGTTCATTTTTGCTATATGCCTTTTTATGCTTCTTTGATACATATATGTTGTGGCTCTGTACTTATACATCCCGTCATTGTGTTATTGTACATTAGTAAATTTGTGTATACTTGTCTGTTTTTTTGTTTTGCTAGTATGCTTGGTTTTTATGCCATTTTCTGCTTCTTTGTTACATATTTGTTTGTTTTTTTAGTAATTAAGATGTTGATACAATGCTGACTGCTGTACTCCTAATTTTGACATTTTTACCAAATATGTCTGTCTGTTTTGTTCACACATCGTTGTCAATATAATGGATCAATCATACAAGTGATAGGTTTAGCTAGCTCTAAAGCTAGGTTCAATCCACAGTTTTCTTCATAAGAAAATGCCTGTACAAAGTCGGGAATATGACAGGTGTTGTCCATTCGTTTGATGTGTTTTATCTGTTGAGTTTGCCATTTGATAAAGGATTTTCCGTTTTTAATTTTCCTCGGAGTTCTGTATTTTTGTGATTTTTTTCTGTTTTACTGCCTATCGGAAAAGACTTAAGATACCATACCTCTTTTCACCAGTCACCCTTGGGTTGATTTTGAAAATTCATATTCTGGACTGGTACTTACTGTAAAAGATAAACCTTAGCCCTTGGCTTAAACAGGATAAAAAAATTATTGCAGGACTTTGCAAGAAATAGTTGTGTACCAAACGTGTAAAAAATTTACGCGCTTAATAAATAAGCCGTACTATAAATAGATATAAAATGAATATTCCATCAGCACAAAATCCCCCTCCCACTGAAAATTAAATGGTTAACTAAAACTATTTAAATTTATACACGCTTTTAACAGAGGATTTTTTCATTTTTTTTGACATATACAAAAAATTACTTATTTCATAATATTATTATAATCATTTATGTTTCAATGTGTGTTAACTTACTTCTTTTAGTATCGATATCAAAATCCATGTTCTTAATATTTACCCACGTTAACCCAAGCCCTATATTGCCTATCTAGTGTATGTAGTCAAAACCTGATTTAAACTAGATGTTAACATTGGTTTTTTTTTATCAATGGGAACGCAATGGAATTTATTTGTTGAAGTATTGAGTAAACTAACACCGCACTTGTGAACTTTAGTTCTTTGTATAAAAGTAGAGGATAAAATTTTTAAATTCCTTCAATAAAAATTTAAAAAAATTGACCATGACATTTAGCGGATGAATGCCGGGGTATCAAGTGTTGCACGACAGTTAGCTTATTATCCATCACTTTATGTGGCCGCGTCGATTTATTTCATTGAGGAAACTATATTTCTTTTCCTTTGACCTGTCTGCCAATATGTCGGTTCAAATTGAGTTATTTCTCTTTTGTCCTGACGAAGACTGGTTTTCAATTTGATGACTTACACATATTGCTACCACATGCAGTTTTTAGTCCGATTAAATTCAGCGAAGGAGAATATGTCAAACAGACTCTACCCAACTAATACATTAAAAACAAAAAGAACTCTAAAGGTGAACTTACTGTTTTCAATAATAGACATGACTTATACCACATAACAATAATGACTACTTTCTCGAAAATAAAAGTCGTTGTTTGAATCAGTAGTATAATAGAAATGTTAGTATGTTGTGGTGTTTCTTTATATATTTTCATTTCACATTGGGCATCTGTTTTATTTAACCTAATAGTTTATTATAAAAATTAAGATAAAGAGTCAAAAGATATCAATACAAAATATTTAAGTCGACGAAAAACAGATAGAAAATAGTATTGCCATAAAGAAAAACAATGCAACCGTGGCTGATCTCATGAGTTTCGAAATTGTAAGCAGATCCTGGTCTGCAATAGCGGTTACTGTTGCGTATGTTTCCGATTGTAGTAACAATTATTACTCCTGTTATAATGACTTGGCGGACGATATTCGATAATGAGGTATATAATATTTATGTTACATGTATTATTGTTGTTGAAATGTAGCTGTATAGAAATAGAGTTCAGAACCCGGATTTGTTTTCTTTCAATCGATTTAGAACTAATGAACACCGGTATACTACTGTTGCCTATTATTATCAATCGGCTGAAATCAACGACGAGGTCTTATTTATATAATGATGATACTTTTTTTGAATTTTTATGATTTAAGGTATTAGAAGAAATAAGGTATCACTCAATTGTTACAAAATGCTGTTGCCATTTACAAATAAATGAAAAATTTCGTTATTTTATACCACGAACTTAAGCCATGCGTTGTAGCATTACGAATTTTTATCGATAACAATCTTTCATCCAAAATTACAAAAACTTCGTCATATAAACAAAGAATTAGCTATACTGCTTGAACTGACTTTATCTAATGACTTTACTCATTAATATTATTTAGAGTTCAAAAGTGAAACCACACGAATAGTGTGTTGGTGTTTACGAACCGTTAAATATTTATATTTTATGATAGTTTTACAGTAGCAAAACTTTTTGTTTTATTGGTTCGACAGATAATCTTTTTGTAAATAACCTTTTTGTAAGTTTGCATATACTAATCGACCCTTTCTTGCTTAACACGTTTACCTTTAGTCCATTTCTATATATGCCGCCTTATCGATGACTTCTAAAGTAACACCCACCAGACAGTAACTTGGTATCTTCACAAGGACAAGGGCAGCAGTCATGAACATTTCACTAGAGGAAAAAATCAAAACCTATTTAATGCTTATAGTTTTAATTCGTCTTTTATAAATCTTTCGTCTTTTATACATTTTATTGTGTCTTGATTGTGGTAATTCAATTGTTAAACTATAACACAATTGTCGATTGCATTGGTTGCATGATGTAAGCATAACACCCAGGGGCACAGTTCAAACGCATACTCAGGATAACCTGGATGTAGCAAGAAAACACTTTTCTTAGTACCACATAAAAGTTATTAAAATACTATCTCTTAATCTATCACCGTGGGTACGGGGCGCCGAATGGGACTCTTGTGGTTTTGTACTCAAAATTCAATTTTGTACGGACAAAAGTGACTTTTGTTCAACAAAAATGAGTTCAGTTTAACAAAATTTGTATCATACTACAAATTTGAAATTTTGTCATACAAAATTATCTATCAGCGGACAAAAGTCACTTTTGTCATGACAAAATTCATTTTTGTTACACAGACTTGACTTTTGTTACCTTATTTAAAAATTGAGCGACAAAAGTCAATTTTGTATTTAAATTAGTTTAGTTTGGTTTCTGTGAACTAATTTGCATACAAAATCGACTTTTGTTACACAAAATTGACTTTTGTTACACAAAATTGACTTTTGTTACACAAAATTGACTTTTGTTACACAAAATTGACTTTTGTTACACAATAATTGACTTTTGTTACACAAAATTGACTTTTGTTACACAAAATTGACTTTTGTTATACAAAATTGACTTTTGTTACACAAAATTGACTTTTGTTACACAAAATTGACTTTTGTGAGACAAAATTGACAAAATTGACTTTTGTCTCAACAAAATTGACAAAATTGAATTTTGTCTCAACAAAATTGACAAAATTGAATTTTGTCTCAACAAAATTCACAAAATTGAATTTTGTCTCAACAAAATTAACAAAATTGAATTTTGTCTCAACAAAATTGATTTTTGTCTCACGAAAGTCAATTTTGTCTCACGAAAGTCAATTTTGTCTCATAAAAGTCAATTTTGTTGTTACAAAATTGAATTTTGTCATCACAAAAATTAATTTTGTCGTCACAAAATTGACTTTTGTCTTAACAAAATTGACAAAATTGACTTTTGTCTCAACAAAATTAACAAAATTGACTTTTGTCTCAACAAAATTTACAAAATTGACTTTTGTCTCAACAAAATTAACAAAATTGACTTTTGTCTCAACAAAAATGACAAAATTGAATTTTGTCTCAACAAAAATGACAAAATTTAATTTTGTCTCATAAGTTTCAATTTTGTCTCACAAAAGTCAATTTTGTCTCACAAAAGTCAATTTTGTCTCACAAAAGTCAATTTTGTCTCACAAAAGTTAATTTTGTTTCACAAAAGTCAATTTTGTCTCACAAAATTGAATCTTACCGTACACAATTGACTTTTGTGATTTAATTTCCATATCAGGTAACAAAAGTCAATTTTGTATGCAAATATGTTTATATTTGCATACCTTTAAGACAAAATTGACTTTTGTCATGACAAATATGAATTTTGTCTACAAAAATGAATTTTGTCATGACAAAAATGAATTTTGTCTACACAAATGAATTTTGTCATCACAAAATTGAAGTTCTCACAAAACAAGTCTGTAGCACATAGTTTTGTAAGACAAAAATGATTTTGTTATGACAGAATTGAATTTTGTACAAAACCACAAGAGTCCCATTCGGCGCCCCGTAGTGGGGGAAACATATGTCACATTATCCAATTTATTTTGACTCCAATCATTCATAGTTTTACTAATAAAAACTTTCCTCTTTGAAACGCTGGGAAAACCATTTTAAAATTGATTCCTGTAGTAGATCGTACCCCCTTCTGCACTCGAGGAAATTGCGCAATAGTAAGACAATACGATATAAGATGTAGTGTTAAATATGTGTTTATTGAAGAAAAAAAACCAACAATTTTTTTTAACTTTGTATAATTAAAACAATAATTACATTTTTATCCCTGTTCTTTCATTAAAAAATAGAATATAAAATTTGTCCAAACACTTTCTCGTTTACGTTCACTTTCTTTTATTTTACATATTTATCGAAAAGTTACAATGTATATGAGATTTTTCTCGTGCATCCCTACTTGTTGTACTACGTGACCGTATCTTCAAAGGTTTCTAATACAATAGCATTATCAAACACTACGTAACCGTATCTTGAAAGGTTTCTAATACAATAGCATTATCAAACATGTTGTAAATCTTTACCGGTGAGTACACAATACGGAAGTATCTTGTACAAAAGCCATACAAATTCAGCCTTTTAACAGAACAAATAGAGCATTATTTTAGGTGCTTTAATATTTTCAAGGTTGTCCAATAGTCGGATAAATGTCACAATCTGACCTATTTATCGGTTCTATTCATTAAAACAAAAATGTATATGACATAGAATATTATACAATGAAAATTCAAGCAAGACGTTCTTCCGTTCCTTAAGCTTACAGCGGTACGATTTATTTAAGGAACACGGAAGAGGAAACGTAATTTGTTGAGCTAGGTAAATAATAAAAAAACCGTCACAATGATTCTTAACAACAAGGATAGCCAGTATAGACATGATAGATAGACGTTTGTTGTTGGTATACACCTTACAATTTAGAACCTTTTAATTCTTTTCTTGTCCAGTATATTCCGATTTAAAGGATAATCGGAAATCAGTACTTCCGACATGTAACAAATTCCTTGTTTGGTTTGTCTGCTCTTAAAGCTGTCCTATATCAGTTCTTAATTTCGTGATGATAGGGAACAACTTTTTTTATCTTAAAAAAAAACAGAATAGTCAGAAAATCCAGGTTTTTAATATGATTAAAAGTTATGATGCAAGGGAATGTTTGACCATAGGTTACTTTGTGAAATACACGATCTGTTTTAGAAATTAATTATTTTAGGAACTATTTTTAAGAAACAGCAATATCTGGAAAACTCTGATGAATTAGTTCACACCTTCCCTGGAAGTAATTTCATATTTTAACTGGATAATGAAACTACTTCATCACTGATGATGCTATTGGATCATTTGTATACTAGCTTATCTTTTTCACTTTTGTTTATTTCTGTTATTCTAATCAAATTCTTTTTTGATTATTAAAGTAATCTTCAAAGTATGAAAATAGAAGCAGATAAGAAAAAAAAACATATACAAATTAAAGCAACACAACAAATTAGTTGAAGTTATTTTCTGTGTGTCTATGATACACGTAATGCTTTTTCTTCAAAATTTAGTTTGTCGGTGATGGGTTTGTTATACTTTTATACATTCGTCCTTTTCACCAATGCAGTGTTACATGTATTGTTGTTTTTTAAAAGTTTTGTTAATTTCTGGATTTTAATCAATTCAGAGTTGGCGTAAGGTGTTGGTCTAGCTGTAATATTTATTTCGGAATTTGGAGTGTTTTGTTGTCAGAATGCTTAAAACCCCAAAACACATTTTGTCTTTCATGCATTGACTCTGTTTATACAACAGTTAATTATCAAATAATATTATCGTTTATTATCAAGAAGTCGTTAGTATCATTCGGACATATTTTCTCTAACCTGACGGGTTTCTTGCAGACGATTTTCCAAACAAAACCCACTCGCGTTTCGAAAACTGTAGTTATAAAAAAGTTGTCGGCAAGAATATACATCATTACATGTCTTATTTAATAGCTTAGGATTTTTCCATAGGAACGTAAAAAGACATTCAGATTACAAATCATTTTAATCTTAAAACCAAATATTTTCTATTAGATATGTATCATACATTGTGAATGCTTTAGCAAGTAAATTGGAAAAATACAAACTATGAGTATTTTAATTATAAATAAAATATGATAATTCTTTCCAAATCAAATCCTAATTTTTAAAGAAAAAAGTGTAAGTTCAAAATGTATGCATCGTCATTCTGATAAAGTACACACGATTTAATTCCCGTCATTCTCTTCAATGCTGGAGTATAAGAAAACATATAACATTGGCTATAATTTTAAATGTATATATGTAAAAACATATATCTGACATATAATGTTAACACTTTCTTTATAGCAAACTTCTCATTTTGTCAAATTTAAGTATAACCCACCCATTGAATATTGTCGAACTACAGAATTAGTTTCCGCAATTGTTGTTCCTCTTCTTTAAACGTAAGTCGTATGCATCATAGAACTGATTAAACGTTGAAAAGATAGGTAAACCTATAATACCATTATGTTTTACAAAAGAAATTTTAATCCATAAATTGACGAATCGGGAATTCTGAAAGAAAAAAAATATTATATTAATAGCGTGATTTCTTTTGAAATTTAAAGTGACAATACGCTAGATACATATTATCTTTGTATCTTTTAACCCTTTAGTTCAAATTAAATGGTCCAATACATGAATTTGACTTCCCTAAACATAGAAAGACAATTGAGGAAGATTGCGTTGTTTACA